>PVIR01004273.1:0-80145 GCA_004026965.1 Petromus typicus | reverse complement strand
GGGAGCTTCTGGCCTCCTTCCCAGCTCCAGCTACAAACGGCAAGCGCAACAGAAGCAGCAGCAGCAGCAACAACAACAAAAAGTTGAATCTTTCTTTCCTGAAGAAGAAATTGACATGATCGTCTTTCTTGTAGCTGTGGTGCCTAAATCCAATTTAAAAATCCATCTCTATATCTTTTAGCCAAAATGTATAATACGTAGAACCAAAGGCTAATGACACTGACTGTATGTGAAGCAGCAGTGCAGGACACAAGCAGCATCTTGGTCACTGGGTTTTGGTCTTGGTGGGTTCACAGAGCTGCTGAGGCCTGGTCATCTGGTGACACTGTGGGTCAGGTTAGGCAGCTGTGTGAACAACCTAAGCCCTTGAAGTTAGGTTGCCTATGTTATCTGAAAGAGTTCAAGGATCTCTGCAGATCTAGAGAAATGCAGTCCTCATTGACACACACCCTGGAGACCAAAAGGGAAAGAGAAAATAATGATATCTACACCGATAGAATTGGTGTGAAATACCATACTACCAACATTCCCTCGGAGGGAACTTTTGCCTCGCCCATCTTCCTGTTCTAGAAAGACTTTTGGAAAAGCTTTCTCATATTACCCCGATAGTTATTTTTAAAAGGCCCGAATAAAAGTACAGAGGAAGAAAAAATAGGCTAGTAATATTTTTAAGTTCAAATCAATGTTTCTAATTTCAATTTAGCCTCCTTCTGTGCCAAGGTAATGTCTGGTCCCTTCTACATTTCAATACTGTGTCCTCAGCTCCATTTCTGAGGTCACCACTATGTTTTTTTTAAGCATGCAGAAATCCTTGGGGTAAATACCAGAACCTTCAGCAACAATCTGCACCTGAAGTTTCTTTGAAACTGAGGACAGCACCAGTCCCAGAGTTGGCTACCTGGGTACCACGGGGAAGCTGGGCGTCCTCTGAATAGGAAGCCTTTAGCCCACCTCCGAACTCCTCAGTTTAGGAAAGTATGAATAGTCTTCAGCCTCGCACTCACATCCTACATAAAAGTAAGGCAACTAAATCTGAACTTTAGAATAAGACAATCCTTGCACGGAAAATCAGTCACTTATCAGTAGAGTTCCATACAGCTCATTGGAAATTCAGAATTTGGAACACAAATTTAGAGTATTGAAAGTGGCATTATTCAATGCCTGGCACACCGTCAGGCAGGGCAGTTAGCCAAACAAGCTATCTCTCTACTTACAGGTGAAACAACGGCTCGGAGAATCTTAAAAATTTGAAAACATTCATAAATCAAAATGGGAGGTTTTCTAAGGGGGAAGCGAACACTGTGCCAAGTTGAGCAAACTAAAGAAGAAAACAAGCCAGCCACTAAAATGGTTTTCATGACAGACACTCACACTTCTTCAAACAATATCAATTAGTGTCTTCAGAACAGACTCCCCAAGATGATATTTCAATCAGTACGTTTTCCCCATAAAGAGCTTTCGACCATTGTCTCGGGCTGCAGAAAATAAGAAAAGGGTGGTGGCCGCACCACCGACAGAGGCAGAGCCTATGCCAGGCCTCCAGGCCTCTGAGCACGCAGTGTGACCTAAGACTTAGAGCACTCCCAGGGTCAAGAGAGGAGACTTTCCCGCTGACCAGCAGCAGGACTTCTAACATGGGGGTGTCCCCAGCGTCCACCTGCTTTTCTTTACCAAAGAATCTTGTCTTTTTAAAGAATGGTGAGAATCTCTCTTTCTCATGTATTCTTTATCTTCACCATCTTGTTATGAGGATATCAAGAAAATGGATATTTTTATTCACTCAGAGTATGGGATACTAAAGGACATACAAATGGAACACAGATTTTTCCAGGATGAGTTGGCAAGGGAGCCATTCTGTGTAAGGAAAACTCGGCTGGGAATGAGGTTGATTTGGAGCACATCAAAACAACAAAGTGAGGAAAAGCGACCCCCAGGGGACCTGTGTGCAGAGTTAGGAAATCTGAGGGGCACCTGGGGAGCAAGAGACAGAAATCTGAGTCCTGCGGGTGGGGACGAGGGACCCCACCACATAGGAAAGAGGGGAGTGACGGTCAACCTTTCTTCACTGCGGTCCTGCAAGGCCCTTTACCTACATCTGGGACTTGCCGTGTCCTGGGTGTTGAACAGGGCACATCCAAGCTCATGCGCTACCTCTCCCAGCCTCAGCGCTGGCTGCACATCTGAGTCCTCCACACTCGCCTCCACACACTCCAACAAAGGCCCTGAGGTCTCTGAGTGCAGAGCAGAAGCCATTCTGCGCATACAGGTGACATCATGTTATCACTGCCTTTCAACAGCTTCCCAGGAAGCTAGCACAATGGTGGCATTTTGGAAATACAGTACTGCAGCCATCACCTCAAATCGTTCAGTATTGGAGATAAAATGTGGCTTTTCTACATCACTGAGTTGGTACTGTGTGTGTTCTCAGAGAGCACCGAAACCCTAATCAAAGAGAAAAAAATGGCCAGGGCTGGAACCGTGCTTTGACCATTTCACCTTTACAGGAGATGCAGATGGACTGTCCCTTGTTTTGAGTAGAGCCTCTTTTGGTCTTCAGCAGCACCGGCTGCAGGGGTACATCTGTGTCAGTGACCCCAAGCTTTCCTCTGCCTGAACAGGCTAGGTGGCGATTTTCTGTGCTAGCCTGAGAAGTCCTGTCCTGCGTGTGGCATGAATCACGTCCACCTCAACCAAGCTGTTCTTCCACGCTTCCCTGGATGAAACACATCATCTGACAGCTTCCTAAGCAATGGAAGTGAAAAGCTAAGTCTTTGAGACTTTGATCGGACTTATTTTTATTTTATCTTGACTCTATTGACAGACAGACTTGTTGAGTATAGACTTCTAATCAGACTCATTTTCCCTCAGAAATTTGAAGACATTCTCCCATTTTCATCTGCTTTCTGGGATTGATGTTGGAAAGAGAGAAGTCATTTCTAGCCTTGCTGGTTGCTTTATATGTGATCATGAAATCTATTCATTTGTATCTTTCTCTCTAGAATATGTTAGGATTTGGTTTTTGTCTCTGCTTCTCTGAATTTGATAGAATAATGTGCAAGATGTGACTTGGGAACTGGGTCTTAACACCATGAGGTCCTCACATCACCAGGAGCCAGAAACACATCTTGATGCGTCTTTGGTGAAAGACTTCAGACAGCGCACAGAGGCTCTCATGTGCAGGATAAGCACGGTCTCCCACGGAGAAAAAGAAGTGGGGGTGAGCTCTCAAGCACGATGTGACAAGTGCCCAGGTCCAGCTGTACCAAGTGAGGCTCCCAGTTACTCTCTGTGATTAACCGGATCTTTGAAGGAATGTCTTCTCCTTTCTCAGAGGTCACTGTTCTCTCCAAGGAAATTGGGCTGGCTGAGCTCCAGCTCCTGTGCACGCCCCAGGGCGCCGTCTTCTGTTCAGTCTGTCTTGAGACTCCGAGGTGCTCCCAAACCCTCATCCCTGGGCTGCACTTCGGACCACAGACTTTCTCCACATGTCACCTTCTCTGGACTAAGGTTAGAAACCATAAGCTTGTATAGATTCTCTCTGTAGCTAATAATTAAGACAATAAATGAAGAACTATCAGGTTTTCTTAGTTTTCCAAGTAGCTCCAGCTGCCTGTCCCCGGGCCTGCTAATGAACATTTCTTCGCTGAACTAATGTCTAACCTTCTGCTGAATACTAGACATTGGTGTCTTTCTGAGTCCTCTCACATGGTGGACAATTTTATTCCATAAAATTTTAGATCTAGAAATTACTGTTCTTTGGTTCCTGGAAATTTCCTTGTATTATTTTTTGATGATTTCTTTCTCATTGTTTTCTTTATATGTTCTATTCTTCTTCCTTTTCTCCCTCCTCCTTTTTCTCTTCTTCCCTCCCTTCCTTACTTTCCTTTGAATATTGGAGCTCTTAGAATAATCCTCTAGTTATTGTGTCCTCTTCTATTATGTTTGTAGATTTTTTATTTTCTGTCCTTTCTTCCAGTTCATTCAACCCCTATATCGAGCTTTTCAGATCTGCTTCCACATTTTTCAAACTTCATGACTGCACTGAGGGATGGAGCATTTCTTTCGTTGCTCTTGGGATAATGAATAGTTTTTCTGGAAGTTCCTCTGTTGACTGTATGGCCCCTTGTGCCCTGGCTTCCTTTTTTCTTGTTGGTTTGGGTTAGTGTTTATGTTGGAGTCTTATCTGAAACACCAGATAGTCTTGGAGCCCATTCCATTTTAAGCCAAGTATGAAAATGCTTGTTGGCATACACCGTGCACCCGGGCGGGGCCTCGGGGAGTCACACAGAGTGAGAGTGTCTGCAGGGCTACAGCGTACAGGAGCCGCGCACAGGTTATTCTTGTAGCTCTTCACTCTTGGATGAGTTCGTTTCTTCACTGAAAAATCCTTCTGTCTTTTAACTGGGGAGAAAGAGAGACTCCTGCGATTCAAAACTTTTTTGGGGGGAGCTGGAGTTTCTTTTCCAGTGTGAGACTTTCACGAAACCCCCGAATTCCACGTGTTACTAATCTCTGACTGTTTTACTGATCTCTGACTGTTTTACTGATCTATGCAGAGTCCAGAACCTCTGTGGCATGTCCTCCTGAGAAACGAACCTGCCAGTCTTGGGCTGGGATAGAGCAGGAGACAGAAGGGGAAGGGCTTGGTGTTTGCTCTCCACCGCTGCCCCAGCAGCCCTGACTTCACACCTGTTCTTCCTCTTAGGGGAACGTGAGCACACCCAGTTCCCAGCACACAGGTATGAAGTGAGGTACACAGCGGCTCTCTGACTTTGCCCGCATCTCTCCAAACTCTTCACTGCCTGCGTTTTCTGTCCAAAACCATCTTGATTTCATCTGCTGTCATCTCCTCTCACCATCGCATTTTCTTGTGTGCTTACACCTTTCCTATTTAGTGGGGTTTTCAGAGAAAATTTAAATAAAGTCTTCCAGGGAAGCAGGAAATCTGGGTAGAGTTTTAACCTGTCCTTTCTCTAACTATGTAATCACTGAAAAAATCAGAGCTTTGTGTGTGACTTGGTCACAGTCGCATCTTTCTGAGAAGCTCCTGGACATTGTGATGTTGCTCACTGACCACTGCTTTGGGGGGCCAAGATGAGGACACAGAGAGTGGTGCCTGGAGACACCGACAGTGTAGCTGGTGGTGAACATCGTCACCATGGTTACCCTCACTGGCAGCGAGCATGGTGTAGCTACCTGAGGGTAGAAACTCCTGATTTGATCACTAGGAGGTCCAACACCCTCTGACAAAGACAAGAGCCTTCATATGGCCACAGAAAATATTCCAAACCATGAAACGTCACCACTGGTGTTCTAGGTGGGTGGCCTGATCACACTGATCTCCTCGACTTCTTTAATGTCATGCCCCCTGTCAGGTTCGCATGGATCCTCATTCTCATGGCCTGACTAATCCACCCTCAACCGCCTGTCTCAACTGACGAACAGACTTCATGCAGTAAGGCACCAAAATGCCTCAGCACAGTGCTTCCAGCAGCCTGGTGGACCACGGTCACGTGTCACTGAATTCAGGGAGGCCTTCTGAGGGGTGCACCCTTGGGTGGCTGTGGACATCGCAGGTGGCACCTGCCCAAACAAGGCTAGTCACACAGGTGCAGCCTGTGCTAGACCTCAGTGTTATATACAGGGCACAACTGCACCTTATTTCCTGCCCAGAGTGATTCTGTGGGGGAGAAACACCCACCACCTCCATCTTACAGATCAGAAAGCCAAGGTGACGTTTGCATGGCATTTTCTCAAGAATTTCTTTCACAATGACTGGCAATTCAACTTAGTCATTGCATCACTCCAAAAATGCAGTGGTTAAGATAAATTCTTGATCCAGAGTTTCTTGAGGAAATTGCTTAACCTTTCTATTCTTTAAATCTCTATCAGCAAAATGTGGTAACAATAGATTTTATCTCACATGGTTGTCTGAAAGATTAAATAAGTTAATGCATGCAAAGCATCCTGAATAGGCCTGTATATGCCATAAATAGAATATGCATGCTAGGTACTGCTGTATACTCCCAGAACTTTAAAAATTTTCCATGTTAACACTCTATACATTACATCAAAGCCCAAGTTGTGCATATATTTCTCAAAAGCACATTGGTTCAATATGGTAAATGTACACACACATACACAAACACATTGACAGACACACTGTTCCTGACATTTACAAACTAGTCAGCAGGTGAAATGACCCACCACAGTTTCTTAAGCCTAGGCATGTGGTCCTGCCCAGTGACAGGCAAAGCAAATTCAGGCTGCATCCTTAGATCTCTTTCTCTGTTGCAATGGTGTAAGAGACCCACTGCAGTGTATACGCACTCTGAATCATAGGTTTTGGGACCCTCTCTTCATATCCCACGGAATCATGAAGCAGACAGAGCAAGGACTGTGGCTGGTCCTTAGGGTTGTGTCTTGCCACATCGTGCCACACCTGGCATGAACATGTGCTTAGTGAATAGTTGCTAAAGGGACCTAACTCTGAATAAATGAATGAATCACTGAATGAATGAATGCTTGTGGGAATCTCTCTTGGGTAAGTTTCATATGTATAGAAAGCAGGTGAGGAGTGATCCCTTAGCATCCAGCAGGAGGATGCCAACAGTACAGAGTGGGACAGATCTGACCACTGTCCTAACTCGTCAGCAGAAGCCTGGCTGTCAGTGCTAGGCTGATCTTGACTCTGGTCCTGAATTAACAGATTAATAATCACAGAGGTTAGTAGAGAAGGCAGAGGAGAAGCATGCAGGCAGCATTCTGTACACTGATAATCCTGGAAAGGGTACTCAGGAATGAGTCCTCAGGCTGTATCAAAGGGCAACTTTAGGGTGGTGAAACCAAACTCACAACTTTGGTTTGTGAGTTTCACAAACCTGTCATTCCTGGGGTGTCTCATGAACCATTGCCATCCCTACAACCCTAAGAGCCTATGGGATCCCACACAGATGACCAGTGAACACTGACCATGTGAGAGAGGAGGCGGAGGGGTAGATGCACAGGGCACGCCCCAGAAGACAAAGGGGATTGGAGTTTTAGAGCTGCCAGAAAGAGCGTCAGCCAGCCACAGAGAGGCTGCAGGTACGTGATGATCCCATTTGTGCCGGCAATGGCACTGGTGGGACAAGTCACAAGTGCTGAATAAGACGGGGGGTCAGAGGAGAAAAGGGAGAAGACACACAGTTTCCGCTCAAGTGGTACTAGATGTTATGTGTGTACTTCAACAGCTATGCTTTAGAAGGACCAGTGACCATTTCTGGAATTTGGTCAGTTGTTTCCTCATCGATTCATATATTTATTTGGCTAATATGAAGGACACATGCTGGCTACACGTGCCGGCTCCACACTCTGTCCTTGGTGACACAGACCCGCACCACGGAGCACAGTGTTGCCGGTTGTCACATCCAGCTCAAACACTGCCACTCTGTCCTACCTTAATGTCTCACTAGGCTGAGCCTTTCTGTATGAAAGAAACTACAATGGTCAACAATAGCAGACAGTTTCCTTTCTAGGAGAACACTCGACAGTATAGGAGGAGCAACCAAGCTATCTGGTGACCGTTTAAATGGTAGAAATTTACTATAGTAAAAGACACATCGCCACTCATTCCTCCTCAAAACTCGCCCCATTTCTTTCAATAGATATGTCCCATTGTTCTTGACACTTTCTGAACAGTTCTGAAGTCTTTTCTCCTGAGTGTCTTTATAAAATATGATTAAAAAAAATACAGTGAAAGTTTGTCATCAACAAGAAAGGCAGCCTTGGAAAAACACAAGCTGTGTCCTCATCCACCTTACAGACTGATCTGGTACTGTGCGATTTCCAGCTCTTCCCCAAACTCAAATGACCGTGAAAGGAAAATTTCAATCAGTTCAGGACACTGAGAAGTCCCAGAAATGTACACTTGCATCTTCAATTTGGGGTAACATTTCTGAGAAGAAAAGTAAGTTTAGGGAAAACAAAACATTAATGTTTAAAATTAAATATACTATAAAGAACTGGAAAAACATAAATCTAATTTAACTTCTCCCATTATAAAACATTTTAGTATGGGAAACAGCCTTGAGTCCTAGAGGAAAGTTGTGGGATTCCTGGGTGGGGACGACAAGGCTGGGGACCTGTAGGTGAGGGGCTGCGGGAGCTCTGCCCCCTGGACACCACGGATTAGGTGTCCAGCGGCTTCATGACGGGCATGAGGAAGACCCGCCTTCCTTGTGCTTTCCAACTGCACCAAGATAGGTCAATTAAAATCACTGGCCATGAGTTGCTCAGAGCAAATAAAATAGGGAAAATGAATTTGTTTTCATCTTACTAGCACATTTCTACCACAAAGAGCAGACTAGCTTCCATAAGTCACCCCCCTTTCCGATCCTTCTCAGGAGTGAGTGCCTTCTCATCAGGCACTGTTCTGGGTGGGGAACTCAGCAAAGATTCCTCTGCTTCTAAGAAGCCTGGAATTACTGAGAGGTGGCGCTAACAGCTGGCCCCGCCTAATTATCCCGGTGTCTCAAGCACTTTGGTCAGTACTTTAAATGCTTGACTTTATTCAACTTAATGTGTTACATTATCTCCATTGCCCCTCTTCTCTGTCTCCCCTGACCAGGAGACCAGGGTGACCACTGCCTAAGAAAACAGCAGAAATTCTCTTCCCGGGCATTGCTGACACTCAGGGATTTGTTTGTTAGAGTCACTAGCATTACACTGACTAATAAGAGATGTGTTCTAAGCAAGGAGTAGAAAATAGGTTACAGAAGTGTGGGACAGAGAATAACCCTGTCCTGACCCTATCCTTCGTCAGACGGAGGGGAGGAAAGGAGATGAACTGAAGGAGACTTTGCAGCTGTGAATGACAGACACCAATTCAGAACTCTTGAACACAGCTCCCAAGAGAGACAGGCCGGATACACAGCGCCCATCTGTCCTTCCCGTAAGAGACCGGGCAACAAGAATTTCAGCTTGTGGAGGACTGGTTGCTCATGCCTGTTAAATAAATGAGCTCATGTTTGCTTTTTTTGGTATACTACACATCCACAGTCACGTATGCACACACTTTCACACACATGTATGCAGCTATTTGCATGTGGACATACACACACACACCTGCAAAGCACTAGCACACAGATATGTAAGCGCATGCAGAGATGCACAGAAACTTGTGCCACACAGGAGACACTGGGTAGCACACACTTTCACATGTGTGTGCAACACGTTTCCCCTCACGTGGTGTTAGACGTCATCTGTACAGCCTTCTGTCTAGGCACAGATGTAGCTTCTTGTTCTCTTCTGCAGTTGCATCGGTTTGTCCACCTGGCCTTAAACATTTTCCTGAAGAGAAAAACAGCAAGCTGTGTGGCTGTACTGCATCTTCCATTACTGGCGGCCTCATGCGCCTGTCATTCTCATTTCCTCCTGTGAGAGACTAAGATATTACTCCGGGGAAGACAAAGCCCATTTTTCTCAACCTCTTTCTCTCCTTTTCTTCCTGTACTTAAAATGCTTTCTTCTGTGGCTCTCAGCAAGGTCTCCCGGGGGAGTCCAGAAGGTCCCCAGAGCTGCCACACTTCTCCTCTCACAAGAAATACACGTGAAAGCTGGCTGCTGCCCTGGGAGGGAGGTGACAGATGGCGGCTCTCGGTGCTGAGCTCAGACAGCTGCCCGGGGGAGGTGCGTGGAGCTGGAAGTGGGCACTGCGCATGCCCCTGGCCAGCTCGCCCTGCACACCCAGCCCCAGGCCCTCTGCCCTGTAGCTCGGGAGGCTGCAGAGCCCAGACCTGTGCTGTCTCCACCCCTCCCAAAGAGTGTTTGTTTGCACTCTCCAGAGCCCCACTGCACCAGGGCATCATCTCACCACACTGTGCCTCTGCCAGCACCCACAGAGGCTGGCTAGGTCAGCTTCCCTCACCCAGGTATGAGGCTGGTTTCTGAAGGCTGACCCCAAGTGGATCTCTGCCCCACTTCCATGGAGAGAACTTCAGGAGCCGCCGGGCACTGAGCCAAGATGGTACATGGATGACTTGCCTTGTGCGGTCTGCAGCCTGACGGATGGCAGTGAGAACAGTGTGCTCAGGAGCTGTGGTTCAAACCCTGAGCACACTGTCCGTGGGGCAGGTCATGAGTGGCTCTCCTTCCTCCCAAGAGCCCCAGATGAGTGTCAGACAGGCAGCTTATTTCTACACATCATTGTGCCTTCGGAAAGGCAGGCTGCTGCTCTGAACCCAGACTTCACCCTTAGGTGAGAAAGATCGCAAAGGTACTCCTGGACAGGCTGGCAGGTGGATGTGAGCACTGCATGGCCATATTTTCTCCAGAGTGCAAGAGCTCTGGTTCCCTGTCATTTTCTTCCTGTGGGGAACCCTCTACCACTATTCAGCTGTATTCCTTTGTGGTTCCCTGTCTCCTTGGCTCAAAAGCAACATCAGGAGAAAAGAAGTAACTCGCTCCTGCTGAGGGAGAGCAGAGTGGGCAGCGTTGGGTCAGGGCACCCCACACCAGCCCAGGGATGAGCTCTGTCCCCCATGTGACTCACGCGGTGTCTGGTCCCTTGAGGAGACCAGGGCCCCTACAGTCAGGTGTGGCTGTGCCCCCGCCGGCCGGAAGTGGGCCCTCTGTTCCCAGACATCTCTGTTTCCAAAGATTTCCTCCAGCTGAGAGCATCTCTGTAGAGGAAGAAGACCTGTGAACCCGCCCCGCCAGCCCTCCTACAGGCTGGAACCAGGGCCCTGGCTCAGTGGGTACTTCAGAGACCCTGCAGGGAGGAAAGTGCAGAGAGAGAGCAAAGGCCAAACACTCCCAGCTGAGGGTAAGCCAAACGTCCTGCTGCCCTAGCCAGCCACAGACAGCACTGGAGAGCCCACTGTCCCGTCCTGTGGTCCTGGACTCCTGTGGACACCGGGGAGTCACACTGCATTCCTGAGGGTGTGCAGTTGGGACCCCCAAGTGGGTGGCTCCTGCTGGGGTGTGGCATGTTCCTGAGACCCAGAGGTCAGTGGGAGACGCGGGGCCAGGAGAGCAAGGTCCATGCCTAGTGGTGGGCTCTCGGGGTCCAGCAGCCTTCAGCCCACCCATCCTCCCAGGGCACTGGCCACGAAGCTCAGCTCTGTGCCCCCAGGACTGGTGGGAGCAAATATTCACACTGGTCAGGTAGAAATGCACGAGTCAGGCAAGACCACCCTGCTGTCATCAAAATGCCAATACTGAATGGGGACAGGTACTGCTGGGAGAAATCGAAGAAGTAGCACTTTTATCATTATCTAATATTATTTGAATTACTGTGGCAACCCTGTGTGTCACCCCAACACACCCCTTCACAGGGAAATCACCGGGTAGCACTGACTGTATTTGCTCGCAGTATCACTACACTAATGCGTAAGTCCTTGTAACACTTTTGCAATTATTGACCCTCAAATCTGCCAGGATTTTGCAGCATTTCACTGAGATTCTAATGAGAGAGATTGGAAGTTCTACCACATGTCCTTCTTAAAAGCAGGACATATGCTTATATACAGCACATAGTCTCTCAGACAGACCAGGACCCTGACACTGTGTGCAGGAATCCAGGACTTCGTAATTTAATTTTTCTGAATCTTTTTCACGTGTTTCTTTATAGTGTTCGGTCGTTGAGCTCCTCTCCTCCCAAGATAGAGCAAAGCTCTTCCTTGGTTGTTACTTTTTAACAGATTAGTCTCCTTGCTTGAGTCTAACGCCCTTCTTACTACCGGGCACATGTCTATGGTGGCGCACACACAGATTAGCTCACCTGTTTATTCTGCATTCATTGCTGCCCAGAGAGCAGGAAGCCTTTGCTCAGATGTTTTGGAACCCAACTTCCACAGTAGCTTCAACCCCCCTGACGTTTCTCCCCAGGGCTGTGCCTCCAAGGCACCAGGCCCCCTCCCTCCACCTCTGTGGACACCTAGTAGAGGGTGCATCTGGGGCTCCGTTGTGGCTGCACTGCTAACTGCAGGTGCCCGTTTCCACCCCTCAAATATGCTCATGAAATTCTAAACATTTCTCCTGTTCAGATCCCTTCAGGCCCGGTGAACTTTTGACTTCCCTGCCCATGGAATGCGGCTCGCCCTGGCTAGAGGCCGGAGCTGTGCATTTCCTGGAGCCCAAGATACAAGCGAGTGTCTCCTCAGCCTCCCTCACTGTCTCTTTCTGAGCCTCGTGTCTCAAATGATTTGACTACTTCCTACCAGAGCTGCTATCACGTCTCTATCGCAAAGCAGCTCTTTCATAATTTGGTCCAGAATATTGTTTTCTTTCCTTGCTTCTTCATCTTTTTGAATTGTCAGCAAGTCTAGAATTTATCAGATGCCCTGTTTTTTGTAGAATAAGACTTCAGGAGACATTCTGACGGGTGTGTTTTCCCTTTTCTCAAGGCTAGTTTTGTAATCTGCCTTCGGAAACCTTTATCCATATCCTCTGTCTGGCCTGTTGGTCTGCAGAATTCTTCAAGAATAATATCACTTTGAATTCTCTTTTATCTTATCCTCCTTTGGAGAAGAATTTGCAATGTTCACGCTTGTGCAGCAGGAAAAAGATCTAAGTCACCGCTGTCACCTGGGTTACCACTGGTCCATGTGCGACTGAATGTTCCAAAGACAGAGAACTAACTCAGTGGCCAACGGACACCATGCTATCTCACAGAAGCAAAAAGGTCACTGATTTTCTTTTCAAAGTTCCCCATAAGCAGCAGAGTCACCTCTGTCACCGGTTGTACTAGACATACATTTACCTAAGGAAAATAGACCTCATTAGAGAGTCATATAGGCAGAGTTAGTAAGAAGCAGAATATGGGCAACCAGCTGAGTTGACCCTGAGTTTTAGCTCCAGTGTGTGTTAGCCGTGGACCTTTGAAAACCTCACTGTTCCAGATGTTCACATCTATAAAATGGACTTCTTATTAGGACTATTTTATAGGACTTTGTGAAAATTACTTTGAAAAGGTCAGTCATTGTGCCTGAATTTTTAAAAATTCATATATTTAATAAAAAGAGATTAATAATTGCTCATGCCATGCCAAGAACTATTTTTACAACAGAAAGCAGTTATGACAAATTTCTTCACCCTCTGCTATAGGAGTCAAGTACAAACAAAAAGTCATTCGTTAGCAAAATATGTAGGCATTACTGTGAACAGTAGATGTCATGAAGTCAGTAAAAGTACACAAAACAGGAGCCACAGGTAGTGTGGATGGGGGCCAATTGTGTTCACTGGAATGGCCCAGCAAGGCTTCTCCAGTGAGGAAAATTCAGCACCAGCAGTACGAAAATGGAGAGAGAAACCTTCAGGACAGGGGCACGCTGAGTGCAGATGTTAACAGCTGCCTCCCAGGACAAATGCGTCCCTTGGACTTACGTTGGCCAAGTGCCTGATCGGAGGGTCTATTGTCCGTTGGGGCATTATCAGTTTTCATTTAAAAACAGGCAGATTCCCCTCGATCACCCCTTGTCTTACCATTCAATCCATCATCAATTTTTAAGCTTTTGCAAAGTGAAGCTGATGTTTTCCACAGCCGCGTTTATCACCGAGAGATTGTGGCTGAAGGCCGCGTGGCTGACTGGCTCAGGGAAGGAAGCGCGTCCCTTCGATTATCTGTTAAACGCCTCTTTTACACTCAACCTGCTGACAAAAGTGAGAAGGCAAACAAATGAGATGAGCTGCAGGAAGACACAGGAAGCCAAGAGAGCAGAGGATCTAATTGGAAGAGCACAGGAGAATGTTTAAAGTAAGTTTCAGAACCACGATAAGCGTGGAGATGATGTTATCTCTTGGATAGAAGAAGCTATTAAAATACACCAGTGTTTTCAATCACTTAATCAGAAAGCCCTTCTCTGAGAACTGTCTTTTGTCTGTGTGCCATGAACAAACATAAATATTTTGGACTTCCGGCATCCCTCACCCTGATAGTGAGCTCTTAACTGTAAGCTCTTCCCACCTCAAAGAGAAAGCTAAAAACAATGATAAAACATGAAAGACAGATATGAAGTCTCTTCCAGATGAATTACTGGAGCCCATAAGTATTTTTCAGGGTGAGTGCCTCTCCAGTGACTTACTTTGTTTAAAAATGAAGTTTCGTCTGATTTTATATGTTGTACGCGACGCCTCCACAGCAGACACGGGTAGACTAGGGCTGAACTTAGGTAGCACTAGTTCCTGTCAGGACAGCTCCCAGAGAATCTCCTACAAGATGCTACACAATTGTAAACTTACATCTGAACAGCAACTTTCATCTCACATTTAATATTTTTAAAGTCCTTGAAGAAATAATTTCTCATAACATTTCAAAGTCTTATTCAAGACTAAATTACACTGGAAATTTTTGTCCATAGGAGTCACTAGACATTTTTTAACAAAACAACGTATGTCAAAATATTAACTTTTTTAAAAAAAACCTTGTCATTAGCTCTATTGAGAAAAAAAAATGAAAAACTATGAACTTCTTAAAATTATAATTAAAACAAACAGTGTCACAGAAACTTCATTATAATGTTATGAGGATAAAGTTTCATAAGATGTTCGAATTCTTACAAGATTTCAAATAATATTTTCTGGATCCAAATAGAAAGGTGTCAGTCATTTGAATCATAATAAGTCAGGAGTTTTCTTTTGCATTAAACAAATAAACCAAAATGAAATTCTACTTAGGTAAAAGGTGAAATTAAGTTTAAGTGACCATAGTCATGAGTAAAATCACTCTGAAACACAATTAAGTGTATTTTGCTACCATTATAAATGACAAACTTTCTCATTATACAAATATTTTAATTTATAATTGGAAATTGAAATCCAATATTCAGCCTGATCCATCCAGTGTTTCCCTTTGAAGTCTGACCCCAGAATTTGTGTGGTAACATCAGTTAGGTGGAAAATTATGGAGGAAACTGCACTAACCACGCCCAAGTGAGGATCTTGACTATCAGCCTGGCTTTGCTTTACTAGGAGGTCATGGCCCTACCTACTTGGACCTCAGGCACCAAAGCACGGAAATAAGGGTCTGGTTCAATTAAACAGCAAGACCCATCAGAAAGGGCCCAATCGATATAAAGAAGACCCGTGCTTCTCTTTCCAAAACAAAAGCCACTGCTCGAAGCACCGCAGCGGCCAGCCAGGGAGTCCTGGTTACGGTGCTAGGTGGTAGGGGAAGGATGAGGAACGCTAGATTGTCACTCAGATGGGAGAGAAGTGTGTGTCCCCTCCCTTCCTAACTCACGTGAAAGATGCAACATTATTTGTAACAAGACAGACTCGGATTTCTCCAGATGAGGTGTCCAAGAAGTGTAATGGCCCCATTCAGAAAGGGGGCTTCCTGGCCACCAGCAGGAAGCTGTCACTAATCAGAGTGGCCCTGGACAAGTGCAAGGTGATATAAGCCTTGATTTATCTGATGCCTTGCTTTTATATTCCTTCTGGATTCCCACAAAATAAAGACCACTGTGCCTGTTACAGAATTTAAAAGAATCACAGTCGGTGTTATCTAGGTATGACTTCCTCTTCTCACAAGTTGGGGAGCGGCGGGGGGAGGGGCCGGCAGGGGAGCAGCATCTTTTGAGCAGCTGCCGCAGGCAGGAACACTCTGGTATGAAACTGCCTCCAGTGTTTGCCTGAAATAAAGAAATAAATAAATGAGCGTCGGGTGAATCACATCAAAATCTCAAGACAATTCCAAGATGAACCAGCTCGGAGAGGGAATGACCTCCTCATCTGGGTGATAAAGTTCCAGCCAAAATATTCTCTGGGCCCGAGACGTGATTCATTAGAAATATGCGCGTGATGTGGCGCTCCCCACTCTATCTGGCAGAGTCCGGTCTGCACACTGATAAGAAGCAAATGCAAATGTCCTGATAAGAACTGAATGCAAATATTTATGATATGATATTCCCTGGGAATTATGTGCAGATAAAACAAAGTGTATTATTTTCCTGCTTCTCTTTCAGGTTTGCCAAAATGCCCTTTTTCGCTTTTGGAATTTGCATTTCTTCAAAATTGATTCGGCTTGCGTATTATGTTAAGCTATTTGTTTGCTAAGGATGGTAATTAGTTACTGTAATTACAGCAATGACAGTTGCTAAATTGTTTTTAAAGCATTACAGTGAGCCTGTGCCAGAAGATTGCAGTATTTTTTTGGATTTAAGCAGAGGCTGGAAAAACTCCCACTCTAGGGCCAGCATGGGATTGTCAACTACAAAGCTGCTTTTCCTGATTGAAATTTCTTAAAAAATCATTAATTTGCATTGATTGCAAGTGCTAACTTTACAATGGGTTTATTCACATATCACAGAAATATTAGTGAAAGTAGACCTTGGCATGAAGGGAACACGAGGGGACAAGCGTCGTAAATAAAAGTGAAAGCTGATAGCAGAGGAAAAATGGTGTGACTATTACTTAGAGCTGTTAATTAAACTTTTTAGCCTGTTTTTAGATAAATTAAAAACAATTAAAAATGTTTCTCTGAAAGTCATTCCCAAACTTTTCTGAGCACTGCTGGTGAAAATGAGTCATGTGGAAAGGAACAGTTTGGCCATAATCTATTTTTGACATTTGGAAAGTCACAGGAAAAAAAGGGAAAGGTTATTTACCCGAACGCTGCCCAGATTTAGCGTGAGAGGAAATGACGAGGAGGAGAGACTGCGCGGTGGTGTGTCTCAGGTGGTCCATGATTTATATTTCGTATCACTTATGACTCAGAGGTTAAAGCCTTGCTCTCTGTGCTGCCCGCTGTCCCAGATGCCTTCTACTGGCATTTTCCAAAGTCAGGAGGACGCAGGCAAGCTCAGGCTCCATCCCCAGCCAGGGGAGTCAAAAATAATTCCGAGTCCAAATGCACGCTTCCCGTTGTAGATCTGTAGATACGAGTTCACACACACGAACGCCTCATAAATAGTGAATACTGCTCTGCTTCACACACTGGCCTTCCTCTGCTAGGAGAAAGCTGGTGACTATGGAGACAATAATGGAAATAGAAGCCATTTTCTGAGTCCTTCCCAAATTCTAGGCCCTCGTGAAGTGTGTCACTACACATCTCAGTAATGGTGGAGACACCATTACTATCTCCATCTTACAGGAAGAACTACGTGTTCGTTTAAGACATGTTCATTTCCAAGGTCATAAGATCTGGACACAGCGCAAACTGAGGCACCTCGAGTCTGCAACCTGTGTTTTAACTTAAAAGGCTGGAACTCTGCATTTTAATGTAAATAGTATTTTAAAAGCCCCCTTTTAAGCTGAAAGTTTAAGAAAATCGAATCTCTCTTTGTTCTGACATTTTAATCCATTTACTTGTTATAGATACAAATATAATTTCTCTGATGATGACTCCTACAAAGCAGAATTGATGAAAAATTTAATGTTTTTCAGAAAAGAGGCATCTCCTAAGAATTGATTAGTTCTCAAAAAACTCTCAATAAATTTAGACTGCATATTTTCATCAGTAGAGAACCATACATCTTACCTTATTTAATAGGATCTGAACTGGCCTTGTATTTACATGAAGACAGATGAAGTCAGTGAAGGAGCATTTGGCATTTAACACTGAATTTTGAAAATGACCCCAAACAAGTTCATTAGGTTTAACCCTCATTTGACAGTTACTTCACTCTTGGCCCAGGCACCAAGCTGCAGTGTAGGAGACAAGGGTCCTATAGACACACACACACACACGCACACACACACACACAGAGGCACACACAGGCATGCACACACACACGCACACAAGCACGCACACACACATACAGAGGCACACATGGAATAAATCAATGAAGTATACACAAGCAATATTCCCAGCTAACAGACTCAACGGCTGCTCTTCAAGAAACTGTCTCTGATACTCTCACCTCTCCGAGCTGGACTTTGTTTCCCTGATGCCTTCCCTCACGCTGCACTGTGCTTCTCTCTTCCAGCCATCATCACAGGCCCCAGGGTCCTGTGTCTCCTGCAGTGGATAGGAAGCTCTTTGAAGCCTGGTCCTTTCTATCCCCTGAGTCTAGAACACAGCTTTGCACACACTAAGTGCGCAGGATGGGTTGGATGCAGAAGCACCACACTCATTCATTCACACAACTGTGGAACTTCTGTGCACAGCAGAAGCACGGCCTCCCGCTCCTGGGCCTGTGGGAGGTCCCAATGCCTCCAGGCCTGAAGCCTCCAGCTCAACCTGGAAACTAGACCAAAAGTAGACAGGACCAGTGATGGGTGTTTCTTGAACATTAATATAAGCTACCACCAACGCCAAAAACTCATATGCTAAAAAGCATCCAACCCATAAGAGATATAAGAAAGATGAATAAATGCCTCATTATCAAGACCCCAGAAAAAAAATTTCTTGATTTCCTTGATAAAGTTTTTGTGTCTGACAAATGTAACTGACAGGAGCTGTGGCTGTGGGCTGAGCAGTCTTGCAGTCCGCTGGGTCTTGGCCCCTTTCTCCCTTTGGTAATGAACTTGCCCTCCTCCCTCCGTCCTCAAAGACCATCCCTGACTTGTTCCTGGATGCGCTCCTGGACACCAGCACTTCTTGCATCTCCCTCTTGTACTTCATCCATCAGACCACACCCAACCTCGTGCTCTTGCCCAGAGCTCTCCCCAGCGCAACCCAAGCCAGAAACAGGACTGAAATCTCTTCTTCTCTTCCATCAATCAAAAAAGGAAAGAGAATCTTGTTTCCATGGAGGGCAGATGTTGGCGAATTCTCAGCTGAAGAGAAACATCTGGGTTCATACCCCATCCCTGCATTTCCCTAAGCCCCGCCCCAATCTGCAAACATATCAGAGTCACTTTAACTAAACTGCAGGAGATCAAAGCGGAGCTCGGAGGAGTGTGAAGCAGGCTTCAAATATCAGTGAAGCACAGTGTGGTTACAGAAAGGAAAGCGTCCCTCCTGGAGTGAGGCATCTTTCTTGTCCAGACATTCAAAGAGTGTTATTCATTACTGAGTTTGCGGGACCCATGCTGGGAGCACAGTCCACGACTTCAGGATTTCCAGCCGGTGTGCAGGAGGGGCCTCATCAGCGCCTGCCCCATGGCACACTCCGTCTCAGTGAGCATAGAGTATCCATCAGCCCATTGTGAGGTGGAGCAGTTACCTGATGACGGCAAACACTGAATTTGGATCCCAGAACTTTTAAAATTATCACTTCGGTTTTATAAGATAGTCTATTCATACACTAGAAAGAAAGATGGGTTCATAGTTTCTTCATTTAACTCACCTGCTTAACCAGAGTCACTGAAACAAAGAAAGTTGTGGTACATGAGTGAAATATAAAGTATGCAGGAGAGGTCACATTTTAAAATATAATGTAGTACATCCATGATGACAAGGAAAGAAACTAAAAGCCTCCAGCATGGTGATATGTAACTGTAATTGACATATTTGTGTTCAAGTTTCCAAAACAATAGAAAGCTGTCTGTTCCAGCCCTGAGCTGACCAGCTATACCTGCACTGAGCGTCTTCAGAGCCTACCGCTCGGTGATGGTGTGAAAATGATGGTTCTGGGTTGTGCACTTGCACTCACTCTCAGAAACCACAGGCAGCAAGTGGGCTAGGAACCACACTTGATTTGTTCTTTCCTAGATCCCAAAAGAAATGAGTATAAACACACAAAAATTCTGAAAGACACTTGCAAGGTTCTAGGCAGATAAGATGAGCCCATTTTGCAGGTGTGTCCCACCCTAGCACTAGATTAGACATAGGAGAGATTTGTCCTTCTAGGTGAACACAAACCCACAGATGAGATGGGAGTTCTCAGCAGCTCACACACTTTTGTCGGGCTTAGAAACCACACCACCACACAACCCCAGCTCAGGCCAAAACTTGGCCTTTCTCTGCAGCTCTGAGAGCCTGGAAAGTCAGGATAACTGGGCTGTCCAGACCGTGACATTACCTCCACTAGAAGGCTCGAGGGCAGGAAATGAGTACATTAAAGAGGGTAAAGGTAATGAATAAAGAAGAGCAACCTACACACTGTACATCAGCTGAGCCATGTCAATAATCATGTTAAATGTGAAATATGTCACTCTAGAAATTAAAGCCCAGATAGTGTCACAGTAGAAGAAATAGCAGCACCCAGTGAGACAATATATAAAGACTCTCGGGTTAAAAGTAAATAAATGAAGAAATACTTACCATGTAACCACCAAATAACAGCTGCAATAGCAACAAAAAGTTTGGAATAGCTATATAAATTTCAATGAAAGTATATTCAGAATAAATAAGATTAAGAGGGAAAATGAGATATAGTATTTAACAAGAGATCAGTTCTGTAAGAGGACAATAGTAAATCCTTACATATATAATAATAGATATGAATATTCATGAGGTAAAATTGATATAACTGAAATGAGAAATAGACACATTCACTAATATCATGGATAATTCAATATCTCTGTACAAATAAGTGATAGATCAGTAAGGCAGAAAATTAGTATGGATGTGGACGATAGAAGTAGATGAAGTAGATAGAAGGAGAAGGACGAAGAAGCAGATGTAGCCCAGTGACAGAGAACTTCCTAAAGTGCATAGCCGTGGGCTCGGTGCCCAAGCACTGTGGGAGGAGAGAGAGGTAGGAGAGCAGGAGAAAGAGAAAGGGAGGGGGAGGAAGGAGAGAAGAGGGAGCGAGAGAGGGGGGAGAGAAAACAGGAGTAGCCCTGCCGGTCAAGGTGCTGTCACCGAAGTCCCGGCACCCCACCCATCGGCGGTGGGCGCAGGCTCCTCTCGACATCACGTGGCAGTGGAGTGGGAACAAGCATACGAAGTCTGGGGCCATAAACGCACCTTCACAAATTAAAAAACTATACTATGTATAAATTCCAATTCCAGGCTATATTGGAATTAAAATACAAGTCAATAAAAAATTTTAAAGGAAAATGTTTCTAAAGAACTCATAGATCTCAGAAAAGCTCTCAAGAGAAATAAAAAGATGTCTGGAAATAAATGAAAAAAAAATGCAACTTACCACAATTTGTGAATCATGACAAGGGCAATACTTAGAGGAAATTTTGTATTTTTAAGTGCAGACATTAGAAATGACATCAAATCTGAGTCTAAAAATCAATAACCTTCGCTTCTATCTAGGGAGAAAATAACAAATTAACAACAATAGGCAGGAAGGAGAGAAACAACAACAAATTAGAGCAAAGGTCAAAATGCTACAGAAAAAAAAAAGAAACCAAAGGCTGGTTCTTTGGGGAAAAATATCACTAAAGCAAATAATTCTGTCTAGGCTATTTATTAGAAAGATAACACTAATTTACAATATCAAAAATGAGAGAGCACTATCACTAGTAAATCAAGAAAAAAGGAGTAATTAAATGAATACTATAATGTCCATTGTTTTGATAACTTAGATTAGCTGGACCAGCTTTTTAATGATGTAAACTACAAAATGTACATAAGGATAAAGAAATAACTATTTTAAAAACTGAATCAGTAATTAATCACACTCTCAAAGAAAGCACCAGACCCAGATGGTTTCACTACTGAATTTAACCAAACACTTAAGTATGAAATAATAGCAATTGTCCACAATCTCTACCAGAAAACAGAAGCAGAAATAAACTTCCTAATTCATTCTGAAGTCAACATGATCTTGATTTAAAAATAAACAGATAAATAAAAGATAACTACAGACCAATGCCTCTCATGATCACAGATCTCAAATAAATCAGCAAATCTAAACTAGTAGTATATAGAGGGAAACTTTCTCCCACTTCGATGGAGAATCTTACAAAGTATAAAAAGAATTAGACTCTACAAGCAGCCAGATTTGGTCAAGGATGCAAATATGTGTCAACTCCTGAACTGCAGTGGACAGCCTCCATGGCCCTCCAGGAAAAGAAGACGAACTGGATCCTGCGTCAGCAGCACAGAAGACACTCATAATATCCAGTGTCTGCTCATCCTGCAAGAGGTTAACCAGCTGGGGGCCAAGGGAACTTTCTTCAGTTGGACAAAGACAGTTTTTTGCAACTATGAGAAAATACCTGAGATTAAGAAATTTGTTGAAAAATAGAATTAGATAAATTTGCTAATAATCATGTACTCAATGCTCTTTTTTGATCTGGTTAAAATATGTTGATGACAATCATATTATACCATATTGAATACTGGCATAAACTTTTAACCCAAGTATTAAACAAATCAGGCAAGTTTACCTACAAAAACTTAACGTATCTTTCTAAACATGTTGGCCAGTTTTTCTATATCACATAGGAGTGAGCACACTTTACGCACACGCATACCCGTATGCACGCGCACAAGCACACACGAACACATACACAAAGAAGTGTGTAACTTTAGAGAGTGAGGCTGGGGTGCAGGTAGATTTGTTCACTGCCAGCCCTCGCCAGGGTCATGGCTCGGGGAGGAGGAGGAGAGGAGCCGACGTGGGACACCCGAGTGACACTGGGTCCAAATCTGTTCTGAGAGCAGAACGTGCAGGGTGCAGGTTGAGGACGACGGGCTCCTGGCTCACTGGGGTCACTCTTCAGAGTCACTTCAGAGCAGAGAGTCCCTCAGCTCAAGCACAGGCCGAGACAGCCCTGACCAAGAGGGGGAAGGGAAGGAGCTGCTGACGGCACCTTCAAGCCACGAGACACAGCCCCAACTCTGTCAGACGAGGTACAATAATAGTAAGAAACCTCATATTTATGTTCATAATAATAATGAGGAAAAGGAGATCTAGAACAATGTTTATATGTCATATATCTCATATTAAATTCATGAAGAATGAACCAGACTGTGCAAACATCTTAATGTATTTAAAAGGACTGAAATCATAGCAAGTGCATTCTCAGACCCCAGTAGAATTAAACAGAAATCAACAACAGAAGGGAATTTGAAAATCCACAAATATTTGGAAATTAAACAACAGATTCTCGAGTAACCCATGGGTCAAAGAGAAGTTACATGGGAAATTAGTATTTAGTTCTATCTGAGAATAATAAAGTGATTTTGGAATAGTAAAATAATAACATTGGGGAAAATGACACACTTAGAGTCTTCACTAGACGTCTGGTCGTCTGCACCCACTTTGCCAGGAAGTGACGCAGGTACTGCCATTCAGGGTCCGGGAAGTGACGCAGGTACTGCCATTCAGGGTCCGGGAAGTGACACAGGTACTGCCATTCAGGGTCCGGGAAGTGACACAGGTACTGCCATTCAGGGTCCGGGAAGTGACGCAGGTACTGCCATTCAGGGTCTGCCGTAGGGACAGGGACAATGATAGCGAATCTATGGAGTAAGATTTCAGCTCAGATCTGACACCAAATCTTGTTTTCAATCACTAATCATTAAAGTGACCTGGGGTTATTGCTTAATTTTGAAACCCACAGTAAGCAAATGACAGTTTGTAGCCTAAGTTGGGGTGATGTTCAGTCTCAGGAAGGCTAGAGACCCCCTCCCGGCTGGGTGGGGGACCATGAGGGGAAGACAGTACATGGATATGTACTACCTGTGGCCCAGGTAGAGGATGGAAGCATTTACAAACAACCACTGTCCTTGAGTGGAAAGATGAATAAGACATTCTGTGCCCAGCGGCACTGACAAGCTTCAAATTCGATGATGAAAGTGAAATGACTAAGGATTTGAGTATGGTTCCCCAGCAAACACTCGGAGGTGTAGACCAGCACACAGGAGGTTATTAGGGGGAGCCCAGGAGCCGCACTGCGAGGGGAGGCTGCTGTCTTCCTGTGCTGGAGTTTTACATCTCAAAAACACCTTTATGCTTAAGATTTCACAGGAGAAAATCAATGGGCAAATGATCTCTGCCGTTGGATGTTGCTTCTCTGTAAGAAGAGGAAAGTGATAAAAGGCAAGAAAGCAGCAAAGAGGAAGCTGACCCGGGAGCAGTAAGCGAGGAGTCTTAGTCACTGGCGAGGAGTCCTGGACGCAGGTGCTGGGAAGAGCTCCATCTGACCCTTTCCAGGTCTCTGGCCTCTGGGCTCCGCCTTGGAAACATGTTCTCAGAGACAAAGGTTTTACAGAGCTCAGGTCCGACATCCCTGGTGAAGGAAATCAATCTGCTATGGCACATTTGGAGTTGGAAGGAGAGAGTCCAGGGCAGGTCCACATATTCAGACTTCAGCTGCATTTTCGCTCCATTTACATTATTATTAGAGATCAGATATATGCAAAAAATCTAAATGTGAACTCTCAGGTTCATGTGACTTTCAGTGGCTCTGCTGAGAGGCCCCGCCTCCCCATCCCGCCAGCCGCCTCTCTCTGACACCCACCTGGCTCACGCCAAAGCCACACCTGCGCCCTCACCCCAGGCAATCCTGGTGGGCTTCGCCTTGTTCTACCCTCTTCTCTGTGTTCCCGGCTCTGCTACTGTTTATAACTGAAGCCCTCTCCGACCATTGCTCCCGCTTCGTGTTTATTCTTTCTCCAGTGTTTACCACCAGTGTGAGATTTTTCACTACAAATGGATGTCACCAGTTTTTCATTGTCTCCTGCTGTGGCTGAAATCAAGTTCTCTCTCAGGGCAGCAGCCCCAACCAAGCACCACCTGGCTGTGTCCCTGCCGAGTGTCTTCTTAGCCCCGCCACTGTGACAACTCCTCGGTGTCCCTGAAGAATTTTGCCCAAAATCATGTTTCCTGCACGTCACATGCTTCCTCCTCATCTTCTCCCTGCAAGCCAGTCCTCCGGGAGGGATTCGAGCTTAGGCGCCAGCAGGAAGAAGACTGAGAAGTACAGGTTGCAGGTCACCAGCCTCAAGCTGCAGCGACACTGTGGTGGCTTCTTTTTTGCTGGCTGCTTGGTTTTGTTTGGTTTTATAGCACTGGTACCGAGCACAGGCTTCACACACACTAGGGAAATGTCTAGCACCGAAGCACATCCCATCCGGGCCCTGCTTTTTATTTTACGGTATCATGTTATTACTGGGGGTGTTGGCTTTTTTGTTGTTCTCATCTTTTGAGACAGAACTCACTAAGTTGCACAGCCTGGCCTCACACTTGCCATCCCTCTGTCTCAGCGGCAGTGGTAGCCTGGACTACAGGTCTCTGCTGCTAAGCTTGGCTTCATACAAAACTCCTCAGTCTCCTCCTCATCCATGTTGGGTGTTTACAAAAGACAGAGGTAAAGATTCATTCCAAGTATTTTGTGTTTCTGCTCTGCAGAAATGGCAAACAGTGTATTACTAAAGGCTCTTCCTCCTACTTGAAATCAGACAGGAGAAAAAATTATCAAGAACACTCAACTTCCCAGAAGTTATTTTTCATGTGACACTAATAAAAAAGGTGAGTAGAATAAACACGGTATTTGATAAAAGAAACTCGGGCTTTGAGGTTTTTGTGTGGCCCATCGGCTAGCGTCTCCTTCTTCCTCTGTGAACGGGTCACTCTGCCATGCTGTGGAGCAGGCTGTGTTTACAGGACAGGAGCTTCTCATGGCCTGAAACATGACTTCAGCTGGAAGAGGGGTGTGTGTGTTCTCCACTGTAGACCTGCAGAACAGAGCAGCCAAGGCAGCGGGGAGGAAGAGAGAGAGAGAGAGAGAGAGAGGAGACAAGGAGAGACAGAGGACTCTGCCCTGTTTCCAGTTCTCATTCTCATTTGCCATCCCCTGCACACCTTTCTACACCCCTCTGGCTCTTCACCCCACGACTTGCAGCTCAGAGTCCTGACTGACAGACTTGGGCTGCAGGGCACCTCGAGAGCCTCAGCCAGGCTGAGTGGCTTGCGTGCAGTTCCGAGGGCACAGGGACGAGCCCATCGCTGTCCTTGGAGGAAGCTCTGCCCCTTGCTCTGTGGAGACAGGAACCGCAGAATCGGGGAGTGTCAGACTGGGCCTGGGTTCCAAGCAAGTCTCATCTCTCTGAAGGGACTCTGTGACCCACATGCACTTAATGAATGCTACTTTGGCCTCACCGTGATACAACACTGGTGTGCCAGCCTGCTGCCATTTTTGTCACCACTGGAATGAGAGTGTTCCCAGTGCATCTTTCATCTCCACCCCCTCCAATGAGACTCCCCACGAAGGCTGCAGAGGCCACCTGTTCTCTGTGGTTGTCCCTCACCCTTGTGCCTTTCGAGGCAGCTAAGAGAGGCGACAGGGCTCCTCCCAACTTGGCCGCCCACTTCCACCCCAGACAGGCACTGCCAACCCGAACACCTAGGAGAGATGCTGCAGATTGGCGCAGAGTGCGCATGCGCTTGAGTTTCACTTTGGGCTGGCTAAGACCTCTGGTCAGTAACAAGGCAGGCAGCCCTTTCTCATTTCCCAAGTTCAAATCCAAGGTCACCCCTCTGAGTAAAAGGATCTCAGCACAGTAGTCCTGAGCAGCGGACAAATCCAGTCCCTCGATCACCAGCGTGTTCCCCGACATGCCGTTCCCTCTCTTTCAACATCCTGGCCATCCATGATGTCAAAGAACTCTTGTCCCATCTACAGACTGCTTGCTCATTCAGTTGGTATAAATCAAGCATAGAATTTTCCTTTTCTCAGTGATAGTCTCTATTTAGCAAATGAATAGTCAGTACACTGGTTCTACAACCATCCTGGGCTTGCTTCATGAAGAGTCTAAGGGGCTCACTGAGTCACAGTTTACTTAAGTGCCTGGAAATGATTGGCCCCAGAAGCATTGGCTGTGTCTGAGTATTTGTCAAATGTAACTGAATAGTACCTGTGTAGTACTATCACCAGTGCACACTCCGTCCAGCTTGTCACGGGGCAGTGTCACTCTGAAAATTAGTAACAGTAAAGAGAAAATCAAATGTTTACTAGGAGCTGAGCGGTGCACTTAACAATGGCCTTGTCCTTTTGTAAGAAGGTTACTGACCTGTTCTTTCAAGTCTTATGTCTTTAATCTATGGGATATATTTTAGTCACAACATTCAAGGAAAAAATGTATTGGAAAGTCATACAGATTTCAGATTATTAATCAACACACATAATTCATCATCGAGTACTAACCAAGCCTGTCCACTTAATGTACAACTTAGTTAAAACAAGAACAACCCTGGTGCACATTAGCTCCAAAGGTTACCACATCTCTGGAAGGATGGGTGTACACAATGTGTTAACAAGAGGCTGCTGATTCCCAAATGGCATGTCTCTGATTATAAAGCGACTTGTCTGTAATCATTCTGCTGCAATGCTTACAGCCATGCACATTAGCCGATGATGAATTTTTTTTCTAGCATAGTTAAACAGAACAAATGTAAACACTGAAAATTTCCCAGTCTGACACAAAGAAAATACCACCCTGGATCTCCCTATGCAACTTTGACGTGCAGGGAGAACTTTAGTTGTTCAAGGTAATGCTGCATTGCTCTCTGGAGATGGGAGAGGGGAAGTCATCGTGTCCAGTGAAAACCCTCTGGCCCTGTTTACTCTGAGACTACTCCAGCTCTTTGGCCTGAGACCCTTTAAATCAAGGAAAGGGGTATCTACTTTCCAATACAAAGAATTCTGTGACACTGCCACTTGACTCTCTGGAAAGCAGGGTTATTATACTTGGGTGCCAGTTTACAGGTATGTTCCAAGGAAGATGGAGACACAGGAAAGCATAGAGCCTGTCGTGAAGGAGGAGGATATGGTACTGCAGATGGAGCAGGAGGCAGCGCTGAACTCCTCCCTCCTGCTCCCAGAAGGCCAGGTCGCTGCTTTGTTCAGCTTCAAGGGTTGGAAGAGGCACCCTTCAAGCAACAGCAGTCATCTGCTGACTCAGTGCCACCAACAGAAGGGGAAACTGTATCCACACTTCACAGGACAAAACTGGAGCGACAGCGGGGCATCTGATCCGGACGAGTCGACACAAAGTGAGCTTCTAGGCCTCTCAACTCAGAAGCAAAGCACATGGATTTTTCTCTTGTTTTTCAGGCTTCCACTCTAGTCATTGTCCCCTGGGCCTAATGACAGAGATGTATCTAAGAGAAGAAAGAAATGAATGATGGTCATGACTGAGGGTGAAAGGAGGAACGAAGAACAGTCTGATATTCAGTAAGAAAAGGTTTATTATTTACTAATAGCAAGAACTATTTAAAATCATTGCACCTTAGTAAATATAAAATTGTTGTTTCTTTAGAAAAGGTATTGGCTGTGATCTAGAAGCAAACCAAATATATATGGATAGATAGATGATAGATAGATAGATAGATAGATAGATAGAGATATAAATAAATTCAAAGTATTCTATCTCACTTCAAACATACATTATATGTATTGATTCACGTCCTAGATGTTGGACACCTTCATATGTTCCAATCCTCATATCTATTATACTCCATTCCAAAATAATAGTTCTTTTCCTAGAACATTATCAACAAACCAATATTCCACCCTAAAATAAGACAGAATGAAAAAGGCTATTTTCCTCTCTGGACTGCGATGATTTACTGGAGAGAAAACTCTGATCGTAATCCAAGTCCTTCCTTTGCTTTGCCATAATGAACATCCAGAGCCCACACTAATTTCCTGAAGGAAACATTACTCAGTCGTTAGCCTCAACTGTGGGGTACAAAATTGTTCCGCAAAACCTGGAGAGTCAGACAGCAGGTCTCTCTTACTCTCTTTGTAAGTAATTTCTTGAAGTAGCATCTTTATTTGAGAGAAAATGGACTCCATTTAGGGCAGGTTGGTCCATAGGTCATCCAAGGACACCTCTCAGTTCAGGAAGGCTTTCATGCTTTCTCCCATCAATAAGGAGACATTGCTTTCTCAGGGCTGTTAGGACGAAGAAATTGTTTTCTCTTTCCTGGGAAGCACTCAGCCAGAATGAAGTAGCACAATCCAGTGGCTGTAACACAGAAAGATGTGTGGGTCAGCGAGGGTGGATAAACTGACCTAATCCTGAAGAGAGCATGTCCGTCATGGATGATAGACAATGCCTGACTGTTCGGAGAGGAAAACAAGAGAAACCTGACCACCACCTAAATCAAGGGGGCCTTGGGCAACTTTCTCCTAGACAGGCACACCAGGCAACGTGGGACAAGAATCCCCAAAGATCTTATTCCAAGGCTTAAATCTGTTCATCAATTCTATTAACTTTTACTAATGCTTCATATAGCGTAAGATAAAAAATTGAAATACTTCCTTCTTAGAATTGGCTTCCTGCAAGATGGCTTTCTTGAAATAAATCTAATTCTAAAAATGTAACTTCTCAGATTTTAACCTCAGTGAGTCATTTGCCTTAGATAATTTAACAAAATGTCCTGTTTTTCCAAAAAGAAAGGAACATCTCCATTGGCAATATTTGTCTTCAAGAGTATCTACACATAAATAATACGGCTGAATCACCCGTTGGGAAATTAATTATGAAAGCAGAACAGAATGCGAGTTGTTAGACTTTCTAGTGGCACAGTGTAATGTTGGGACCAATTTAAATATTAAACATTTGGAATTGATCAGATCTATGCTCTTGATAGTTCACATTGAGAAATGTATATTAAGTTATTATTGCCAGCCACCACACCAGATCATTATTTTAATGACCAATAAATAAAGTACCACATTTTTCCTAAGTAATTCAACTTTCTAGAGTTGAGAGAAAAGAATGACAAACGATCATATAAGCAACTAAGATGAAACTGTATTTGCTGTCCCAAGTCAGAAATATAAATGAAGTATTACTGCTGCTAAAATGAAGGGGATGAGCTTCAAATGAGCCATAAAATTATAAAGTTTCACAGATTAAAAGGACCACATCCTGCAAAGACGATGTCTAGTGTATAACAGGGACTTGTAATAATCAATGAATAGATTAATTAATGCATGAAATTTGGATAGATGGCGCGGGAATTCTGGGCAGGAAATGGCATTTGAAAGGGCTCAGAAGCAGGACCCACACAGTGGCTCCTGAACACAGGGAGTAGTTGAGTTGATGCCAACACTACTGTGGTCTGTGGCACGGTGGGGCCTTTCTAGAGGTCCCAGGTTCTTGTCCTGAACAACAGATATGCAAAACGTAGTGAGGTTCTACAGTCATGGAAGGTATTAAAGTAGGAAAAGAAGTAGAATCTGCTGCCTGGGCCACTGAAAGAGCTCACGGTGGTCACAGGATTAATGCCAAGGTCTCCTGTGTTCCCCTTCCTGACACAGATCTGGGAATCCTACCAAGACCCTCCTTGATTTTATGGTGGAAAAACTGAAGATAGCTTCCTCTGAAATGTTCCAAGTGCAGGGCTTGGGACATGTGTCCTGGAAGTCCATGACTGTCAAGTCCCACCCACCTGCCCAGCCAGTTGACCACACCCTAACTTCCTGCCTCATTTATAATATATAAGAGGAGTAGGGGACATATGTTGAGGGGGACAATATAATGTAGGGTTTTTAATATTCATCTGAGGAATTTTTACTTAACAGTCATCATAAGAATATAAAAATGAAAACTCTAAATATGGAAAATATGTCCAAATTTTAAAATTATTTTTAAATTTGTTTAAATTGGTGGTAAGTTTCAACCTATATCTATATACTCTGAAGTAAAATCTGTCCAAATAGTCCATAACTCAAGCATCATAACTTCTGTGTGTCCCTGGCTAGCGATTTTCAATGTTCTCCTGAAATATCTGTTCATTTGTTAAAATCCATGTAAGAAACCGTCAGAGCCCAAAGAGAAATTTTATAATTGATCAATAGTCTCAGATATATATTTCAAATCTGTGACTTACTGAGAACAGCATAAAGATGTATGATCTGTTTAATGTATTTGGCTAAATTGGGGAGATGTTAAAACAAGTTACAAAACAAGCAACTATTTTATAGCTTTAGAATCAAATCATACAAAAAGGGCCCTTTGACAAACCTCAGGTGTGTCCTGAAATCCACAGGAGTGGCTGCTTTTCCAGGCAGAGTGACGGTAATTTGAGCCACACAACTGTTAGCAGAAGTTTGCTCTGAGCTTCCTTTGCCGTGGACAGCCAAGCGTCAGTTCTTTAGGCAGGCCCTGACTCTGTGTGTTCAGACTCTCCCTCCCTCACATCTGAGGTCCTTAACAAAGTCCAGCTCCTGGTTCTCTGCTTCTATTGACCATCTCTGTGCTTATTTTATCCCCGCAACCCAAAAGCGCTCACTTAGTAATAAGAGATTAAAAGTCCACACACTTTGGGACGAACGTACATTAAGCGCAGTGCTCGCTGCAATAGGACATAGCTGCATCCTGCCTGGGAGATGGGGATTTAATCCAGCCTTGAAGAACCAGTCTGGAGCTAGGGATGGAGATTCCAGGTGAAGGCCCTCACGGCTTGGTACCAGTCAGTCCTGTTCTGCCAGGTGTGGGTTCAGGTTTTACCGCTAGTCTCCTTCCAATATGTGTTTCTCTCAGTGATATTGCTGGACAGTGTTTAAATTAAAAAATTTTTTAAATATATCAAAGAATTGTGAAAGCACATTTTTCAGACCTTCCTCTCTGATTTACAGCAGCACAAGAAACTGTCATCTCCCCCTGTGCCTGAAGACACTGAAGCCCAGAAGTCTAAGAACTCTGCAATCTGAGCCTCCTGGTCTTTGATCTCTTCCTCATGAATGTGCTCTGGTTTCTAGTTTTTTTGTTTTGTTTTGTTTTGTTTAATCTCACTGTCTTCTTAAAGTTCCCAGGGCTGCTGCCCAAGGATGTGTCTGACTCTCTCATACCTAAATTCACATAGTAATTACCCAGTGGGCTCCACAGCTGAGCCCGGGGCTGGACTGTGCGCAGACGTGCAGCATGACATCATTGTGAGTGTGCCCGGGGTCCCCAGCCCGACACTCACGAGTCGGCCTGGGCCGTGAGCTAGTTTGTACAAAGCCCCGCACCTTTGTTGCTGGCACTACAATATTGGTGATGAAAGCCATGAGGATACTGGTTTCCAGTGACTGCAAAGTGGGGTGGTTCATGGTGTAGACTGAGCACGGAGGTGGAGTCTCCTCATTTACCAGCTTGGCTGAGGCTGGAAAAACCTTGTCTGGTAGGACTTTCTGTCAGGGAGATTCCCAAGCCCTTCCCACCTAGTTCTTCTTTCCACTCCTCCCCCTCCTCCTCTTCCCACTATTTTTTTTTTTAGGTTTTTTTGAGACAGGGTCTCGCTTTGGGGTTCAGGCTGGCCCTGAGCTCAGCCTCAAACTCACATCACAGCAATCCTCCTGTCTCCGCCTCCCGAGTGCTGGGATTACAAGCGGGAACCACCACGCCCGACACTGTGGTATGTGGTGCTGGTTGCTGCTGGGTGTGGGTCTCCACACCCAGTATTGTTATGTGGTTACCGGGGATCGAACCCAGGCCCTTGCGCTTGCAAGACAGGCGCCGGAACCACTGAGCTAACTTCCCGGCCCTCTTCCCACTATTTACCAAGTGCGTATCCTATCTTGTTGGTGCTGAAACTGGTCTGGAGCTAGGGGTGGAGGGTCACTCCTCATGAGCTTCCAGATTGTCACAGCTCACAGACCCTGAAATCAGAGCGCAGCTGCCAGAGGTGGACGGAGCAGGGCTGGCAGGCCTTATGGGGGCGCAGGGAGCTTAGACGAGAAAGACAGAGAAAGGACTAAATATAAAGTAAATATATTTTGAAAATTAAAGATGTAGAAGCAGGCAAGGCAGTTTTCAGAAAATGATTTAAAAGGCCAAACTCTTCCTAAGAAGGAACACACACTATTCACCCCATTTCCCGTTCCTTGGAATGAAGAGCCCGCTCATGTTTAGCTGATCTAATCTCTTCTCCAGCTGGCAATATTTCTACTGCCAGTTTTCAGTCAAATCCTTTCAGGCCCCCATGGCCTCTGGGTGCCAGGCTCTCGGGGGTCACCCGGAAGAGGTGATGTCCATCTTCGAGACGCAGCGAGTGGCCTCAGGTGCAGTACACACGGGCGCACTGGCAGACGTCTTCCTGGGCTGCCCTGGCCGCAGGCACAGGTCGGAAGTGCACAGCCGCTCACACTGTGCTCAAGTCTCCTCCTGGCCACAAGGAGGCTCAGCCTTGGGAAGTCAGGCTTTCACAGAGCTCAGTGAGTTCCACTGCTGGGAAAACCCAAAATGGAAACGCTGTTTCTGCGGGAGTGACACCTAAATGTGGCCACCCACTGAATTTCTCAGCAAATCAGCAACAGGCTCTCAGATGCAAACGCCTAGTGCTCTAGTTCATACCCAACTCAACAAGGAAGAGAAAACCTAAAAGTAGCTTTTTTCTTGTGAATACTTCTGTGATGTTGGATATCCTGCTGTAAAAATGATTCCACAGCATCCTGTTTAAAAGTATAGCATGTTGATTGCGCACTGTTAGACTGGCCATAAGTACAACTCTAGTCGGCTACATCTTTTCCCACCCAGCTAGCAGAGGTTTAATTACAGGCGTGGCATGTACTATCTTCACCATATGCTTTGGCTGCCCTGTGATACATAGAGCAGTTTAGTAGCACATCCTTTATATTTTTATCACATTTTAGATGCACTTGCCCTTTGACTATTTTTACTACAAAGATCTATGTCAGTGTGGAAAAGTTTGCTTCTTTCTAAAAGGAAAAAGTTTCCATAAACACAGGGTCTCAGACAGGAATGTGTCTTTATAGTTCAATTTCACCTGCTGAACCACAAAAATTAAAGGGCCAGCTATGATGCTGTCATCAAAACCTTGTCTGGCAGTTCTGAGCAGTCATTTAGCAGAGACCACCTCACACTTGCTGCTTTTCTGCCCTGAGCACTTTGGCAATATTGATTAGTTTGTTGTGGCTGCTGCTGAGGACAGGGTGATAGCTCAGGTTTATCAGGCAACCAAAGCTGGCCAGGTGCTTCAGCCAAGTGTGTGCGTTCCCTAGTTTACAGAGTTTCACACTACTTTGTAAGAATCCTCATTTTACAGATGAGGAGACTAAAGTTAATGCTTAGAAGTGTGAGAACTGGTGGCTGGAACATCACCAGTCGTGTACTGCTGACTGCCCAGCTGGTACCAAGAGCACAACACAAGGCTGGTACCAAGCAGTCCACCCCTCTTCCCAGAGTGATTTCCTAAGCACAAAAAACAATAAGTTATAACACAAAATTAAAAAGTAAAAATACAAAGAAGTAAGAACTACTACCTCAAAAAATCAAAAAATGGTTAAAACTGAAAAAATTGCAAACCTTTTCTAAATTTCAGTTCATTACTGCAAAAATGTAATTCACGTTACATCAGCTAGCAAACTGAAAATGTACCAGATCAATTTTGATCAAGGGAATAATATTTTTGGTTGATTTTCATTATAAAATTAGGGCTATGTCTCATGGGCAATGGAAATCACATTAATTTTATCCTATGAAAGATGAGTCATCATTTACCTGTTGGCTATGGATTAATTCCAACCAACAAACCCTCAAACAAGCAAATAGTAAGTGGCCATGACCCATGCAGTCCCTACATTTCGTAGGGATTACAGATTCGGTCATCTCTGCAATTAATTCACAAAACAGTAGCTTTTCCTCAAGTTTGTGGTTGGGGTACAAAGCAATGATCTGTTAATTCATTAATTCAAATTTAAGTTATTTATCCAAAATTATGTCTAATTTTTAAAAGAAGTTGACAAATAACTTTCAGTAACAGGTGGTAATCCACACCTGTAATCCTAGCACTTGGAAGGACTTCAAGTACAAAATAGTGATGACAAGGTGAGTATTTTTAAATGTCATAGCACAAGGTTATTGTTAATCATTTTTAAAATTATAGGCCACTTTGAGGAGCTTTTGTATGTCAAAGAACTTAATTTGCCCATTCACACAAAACTATACTTCGTCTCAAGGAGCTTAAAGATTTCAAGAAAATCAGTGGACTTCAGATTTAAATATCTTCCAGAGAGAGAGATACACACAGCAGTTTCATCTCCAGAACACAGAGTTGAACAAAGTCTCTTCCCTTATGTGCACTTACATCGCACACTGCAGGGTCCCAGGGTTTCTTCCATTAGCACAATGATTTCAAAAGCCCCTTTGGCAAAGACGATTGGCAGGTGAGCAGCCCTCACCCACTGCCGTGCTCCTGGCATGACCAGGCACGAGGCTTCAGCGACGCACTCCCCCTACAGAGCGGACTGCAGCGCTGAGGGCACTGGCCCCCGGGCACACTCGCCCGCGCTCAGCAGAGTTCTCGCCACTTCCCAAGGACAGTGTCCCTTTCACAGCTTTCATACCAGGACTTCGGCAAGTTTTCTACTGGAAAATCTTTTCTTGTCTACTTATAGAAATCCAACAACCTAACTCACATTCTATTCCCTTCAAAAATATTTGCCTGATTCCCTAGAAACTGGATATAAACCTATTCCCTCTGCAACTCCATGTCATCCTTTTGAACATTTTTTACAAATTCCACCCTATTTCTACTTTCCACTATGATAATTCAACTGTCAAATTTATTGCTTCTGATTATATCGTAGCCAAAATGAGAGCAGAGCTTGTTATTCATCTTTATCCTTTCTATTTCTTGCTGATCCACAACAAATGTTGAACATGTGACTATAAAAATATGTGCTGGGTAGATAATAAGTGAAATATAATAGATGAGTGAGTGAACATTGACTAAATTACAGTAGACAAAGAGGTAAACTGTGAACTAAAATTTTATTTAAAAATTAAGTTGCTCCTAGACTCTTCCAAGGAAAATGAGAATCAAGATGTGTCATGTACAGGCACAAATTCTCAATGTTGAATGTGATCATAGTGTACATATAAAATGTACCAATAAAATCAATTAGATAAATAAACAGACAAGTGGCACATCAAGGGCCCGAAGGCTCTGGGTGACTGCACACACTGGTTGACTCACAGGCACCTCGATGACCCCCCTTCCAGGGGAGCCAGTCAGGCCCCCTCCATCCTCAGAGCTGACATTACACGCTACTGTGACGGCAGCCTTGACTCTCAGAATGTGAGACTCTAAGTGCAGAAGAGGAAGGTATTGTGAAGACTGATGTATTTTGCAAAGACGTGGCTGGACTGTAAGAAACAAGACCGGGGAATTTACCATTGGCAATGGCAGTCTCCACAGAAATCACCACTGACCCTTACTGAATGCAGCCCCCGCATGGCACACACAGAAGGTGCCAAGCAAACTAGATCCACCCCAGAGTGGTCCTGTCTCTGTCAAGCTCAGCTGAAAGCAAGTACCTATAGTAGCGGGGATTCTCTGCGACAACTCCAAGTAAAGACATTTTATGGCTGAAACTATTAAATGTCATGTTGAATGTCCTAAACATAGCAGGCTTACATTTTTTTCATTTTTTTAAAAAAACAGTCTTCTCATTGCTATTTTCCCGCTGTGAAATGTTTTGCATATTTATGCAAAATTACTTGATGCTTTTTCGCTTAAACAGATCATGCCTGCAGTCACTCCAAAGAAAAAAAAAGTGAACTTGACGATGTCTCTGCTTTGTCCATGGACCATGTCGATGGTCTTAGCAAACTAACCTTATGTGGCTGGAGCTGAAGTTAGGAAGTCGGGGTTCAGCACTGAAACACCCATCATCTACCTAAGTGTTGTTAAACATGGATTTAAAATGTCCAGTTTAATATAACCATGAGCACCTCTCACTATCTTCATTTTTTCTTGGATGGACACCAAAGTAGAATATATTAAAAGACAGTGTGCATGGACCTGGTATTGACTCTAAGAAGTTATTATCCGATATCACAGAAGTGTCTCCTTTTTAGAAGATCTGGAAACTTGAGCACGAACCTTCTAGATCACAAAACTGTGTTCTATGCAGTCCGCTCTCAACATGGTTATCTGTCTGGTAGCTTTCTCTCCACACCTCTGCTGTTGTATCACTGAGCGGGATACAAGCCTCCGAAAGAGTTACATGTGTTTCACAGATAAGTCTAGAACATGCATGTTGATAAAACTTTGGATTAATCTGCACAAAATATGGCATCATCTCTAAAGCTCTAATTCTAAATAGTGCTGACTTTCAGAAGAACTGTAATTAAAAAAGGAAGAGAGTTTTTAAAGTAAGTCCCTAGTGAATCCCTTGCCGAGTGAGTAATCGCCTACTAACTTATCTGTTTTGCAAGTTAAGAAACAAGACACCAGATTCTGCAGTGCTGGTAGAGGACAGGACGAGGGCAAAGGGCAGCGTGTGGCCGGCCCGGCGGGCAGGGTGAGAGAGGGAGAGAAAGGGCAGCCCGGGGCCTCTCCCTGGAAAGTTAAATGTCACCGGGGTTAGGCCTTGCCAATATAAATACAATCACAATGATGGTATAAAGAGACATGTATCCTCACCTCTATTGACTTTTCACGTTCACGGGATAATTATTGTAACATTTTCTTAAAGGGCAAAAAGCTTTTGATGATGAATACATCTCATTACATGGAATTTTACGTGTAATCCTTACATGAATCTCATTGTAATTCAATGGATGAATTACATGTTAATGCTAGGATAACAAGCCTTTAACCTATTTGACTTAATTGCAGGCATATCATCAGATTTACTGAGAAAGGGTTCTTTCCTGCTTAAAGTCTTTTCACTTTTTTAACCCTTTGGGTAAACTTCTGGAAGACAGTATCGAGTCCCGTGATTCACAATCTCTTACTTCCAGTTTCTGTAAACTTCCCCTGTGGGATGAGGAAGGAACTGGGAGTACCTTGCTTAGTGCGACTTGGTGAATGTCTGCCTAGTGCAAAGCAACCTAGAGCTCCGCAGGTGCATGTAGGCAGCGCTTTTAGCAAGTTCTGTGGACTTGGCGGAGACCTCGGTCCGACATCAGCAAGAACCGTTAGCCAGCAGGAACCTCGGCTTTCTTCCCTGTTCAGTGGGACTAATAGGCCCACCTGCCTTGGCGCAGGGTTTGGTGCGGCCCGAGGTGCGGCCCGAGGACACAGTGTAAGTGTTTGCAGCAGTGCTGTGCAAACGGAAAGTCACAGTGCAGCTGGAGAGGAGCGGTGATGGGGTTAGAAAGGAGGCGGGCGGGGGAGGAAGGAGAAGAGCAGGAAGGGAGAAGGGCTGCGCAGGAGGAGAGAGAGGAGGAAGAAGAGAAAGAAGGGGAGGGGAGTCCCCCACACAGCAGGGTCCTGTTGTCCATGAGTTGTCAGTGTAAGTTCTCTCAGAAGTTCTGTCAGTGTAACTAGTCTGGGGCCAGTGTTAGGGGCTGAATCACGCATACACTGGAGCATGCGATGCAGGAAGGCAATCCGCTTGAGAACAGGGCCATACAATTAGTTAAGATGAGCTCACGCAGAGTAGATGAAGCTCACACACATACACACGGAAAGCCTAGCTCATGGCACACCAGCTAACACCCATCTTGTGAAGCCAGCTGGGCACAGGGTGAGGCCTTGAATGTGTAACTGCGGAGAAGTCACTGACCCTGGAATCCATCATCTGTTCCACCACAGTCACCGTTGCTGCCGCGACTCCTGCGACACCCCCTACGAAGGAGAAACTCAAGGACCGCACAGAAGTGCAGCTCCTGAAGGGCCTCACAGCGGGAGAGGTGAGTCGAGGTGTCTGAAGTTTCCGAGGACACAGTGCTGGGCTCTAAGGCATAGTCCACTGCTGTTGTGGCCTGGGCCTCCTGGAAGTACCGAAGCCTTGGCAACCTGGAGACCACGGTATGTGTAAATCCTCCCAGTGTCCCTGCCCTCATGTGGTGACCTCCCAGGCTGTGAGTGCTGAACTTTCACCCCAGGGCTGGAGGTGTTGGCAGGACCCAGGACTCCTGCATCTGGTGGAGGAGCCCTTGGGGACACAGATGTGGGGATACCCAGAGTATGTAGGTGTCCACAGCCTGAAAGGTCCTGCAGTCAACCTGGTTATCTGTCTTGGCTGTCTCACCTGAGAGTGGACAGCAAGAAAGACCAGAGCCCGGGCCTCAGAGAGCTTGTGAATGTGGGGGAGAAAGTGAGACAGCCAAGAGCTCCTAACTCACACAATTCCTGTCCAATGGGAGACGCAATCTGGGGCAGGGGTCTTCGCACGCGTCTTCACCTAGGGCCACGTGAGCCACGTCCCAGAGAACATTCTCCAGTTGTGACATGTGGCCAGGATCCCACATTTCTCTAAACCCTTGAGGCCAGGCCACAGCCCCTGCCACGTTGGCTTTGCTGTTCAGCTCTTAGGCCTGCGGCGTGGACATCTGAGCCTCACCTGTCAAAGAAGCCCCTTTTGCCTCATGTAAAGCTGCACATCTCTCGCCTACCTGTTATGACCTTCAGTGAGTCAAGGCTGTTGCCCAGACAGGACACAAATGACCAAGGGAACCCAACACAGACCCAGCAGCCACCCTGTGGGCACAGAACCCACTGCCACAGTGCCCCACATTGCAGTTCTCTGGCAGAGAGCAAAGCTCAGCCCTCCCAGGATGCAAACAGAAGAGCCCGCTGGGGGCCATGAGTCCACATCCCCTTCGTTTGGATTCAAAACTGAGTTGGAGGCCACCCAGCAAGCACGCTGTAAAGTGCTCCACTCAGCACATAACAGGAATGCACAGAAATGGAGAACAAATCAGGTGCCCAGCACCTACAGGGGTGACTCTGAGCGAGGTTGTGTGTCTGGAGCAATCCTAATGGGAAAATCAGTTGGACAGCTGGGACTAGGACTGGGCTGAGCTTTCCCGCCTGAAGAGCAGCTATGACATATCTGGACCTGAGGGCCTGACTCTTCATCTTCACCTCTGGGAACACGGAAGACCCCAGAGTCACAGGTGCTGTGATGCTCCAGGGCAGAGCTGCACCAGAACTTTCATCTACGTAACTCCTCGTGTTCTAGGATGTAAGAACATGCTGCCCTCCGAGTGACCTGTGACACTGCTTGCTCCGAATGAACTGAGTAAAAGGTGTGGCGAGCTCGGTCTGCCATCTTTGCGGCCCAGAGCAGCCTGGATCAGGCCCAAGCTCAGCTTCTCCTCTAAGTCTCACTTCTGCCTATTTATTAATTATTTCACCTTATGCTGTTGGACTCACAGGAGACTAGAACCTACTGCTACGATTCCAGTTACATTCCCTTCCCTGCTCCCTTCAGCTCTGAAGGGAACAACCAAAAAGGGAGAGCGGGCAGAATTAGGAGCTGATCCAGAGGGGCGGGGAGGGGCCAGAGGCAGCCAAGTTTCACCATCAAGGTTGAGATTCATTTGTGTCTCACTGCAGGGCGGCCTTGTTGCTTTTGTCAAAGGGATGACGGGAGCTGCAAGGGTGCAGGACAGAGAGGAAGCAGTGGCATCTCGGGAATCTCTAGAGGGTTCAGGGCAGCGGCAGAGCCGTGGCAGGGGGTCTGTGGCCATGGAGACTAGGGGCAACGCAGTGATGAGGAGTGGGTGTGAGGACAGCTGAGCACACTTTCGGCTGGATGCTTACACCCCGGGATGACCAGGCTGGGGAGTTGCACAGGGTTCCTGAGCTCATGACAGGCACCAGGCACCAAGGAAGGAAGGCCATGTCCAGAGGCTCTGGCCAGGTGGGCGGCATAAGGCATGGATCCTCAGGCAGCCAGATGCCTTCCCCTGATTCAGGCAGCCACAAGCCAGGTCAGCCGGAGGCCAGAGAACCACACTGATCACAGCACAGGGCACTGCGGAATAGCACATGGATGGGGAAGGCTTACCACAGGCAGGCATGGGGAGGGAAGTGGCTAGGGACTTCACACCTGAAGGGCATCCAGAGAGAAGGCCTACAGCACAGGCAAGGCCGGACAGGCCTCCGTAGGCCAGGCTCAGCCCACAGCGCAGCAAGGAAAGAGCAGAGCATGCAAACTGGGGTCCAGAAGGTCGCTTCTTCTCCCACTGAGTCGTGGAGAGCAAAATGACAGAAGTGGTGGCCACACCTGTAATCTCAGCGTTTCCAGGAGGCTGAGGCAGAGGACCATAAATAAAAGCCAAGTGACAGCAGTTTAACAATTTCACAAGACCCTGTCTTCAAGAACTTTTAAAAAGGGGGTTGGGGGTGAGGATATAGCTCCTTACAAAAGCCATGAGTTCAATCCTCACTAACCCCATCCACAAAAAGGAAAAGAAAAAGAAGACTCGGGCAAAGAAAAGCTCCCTACAGTCGGAACTGCTCAGGGTGGGGTGGATGCAGGAGGGTGGGCGTGGGCGGAGCTGAAAGCCCTTCCTGACTTAACCTCTGCCTTTCCCAAGGATCCCTTGGGCAGTGACCTTGGACACTGCTTGGGAGCCCATGGAGCCCTGGGCATGGGCAGAACAAGAACGGACAGAGGGCCTGGCCCTGTGGCCGATCAGGGCTCCATGGTCGCAGTGTCTGTCCCCCGTCTGCAACCTCACCAATCCCCAGCCCTTGCCCGGAGCACATGCCAGGCAAATGCTCATCCCGTGAGGGTGCCCTGACAGAAGCCGAAGCGCAGGGACTCTGGGGGCCGTGACTCTCCCTGACCCGTCCCTCCAAGGGGCGCTGCTGGCTGGTGTCACCGAGGCCCAGCACTGGGGGCCGTGACTCTCCCTGACCCGTCCCTCCAAGGGGCGCTGCTGGCTGGTGTCACCGAGGCCCAGCACTGGGGGCCGTGACTCTCCCTGACCCGTCCCTCCAAGGGGCGCTGCTGGCTGGTGTCACCGAGGCCCAGGCACACTTTGTGCACCTGTGAGCCAGGAGGCTGCAGCTCACGTGAGGCGCCCGGTGTGGAGCCGCACACCAGGCCTGCCCCCCACCCCCGTTCTTTTGTCTGGCCACGGACCAACTTGCTGTGTGAAGGAAACATAAAAAGCCTTAACCTCTGCGAGGCCACATTGGTTTTCTGATGCGTGTGGCCTTTGTGAGGGCTGTTCCCACCGTGTGGTTCAGTCCAGAGCCTGGCTTGCGGTTCTTCGATTCTCGAGTCCTGTATTTCTGTCAGTACTTCCTCACTTCTTTCCTGAGAATTACTGGTGGCCTGCAGTCTGTCCTTGCTGGGTTGTGACAGTAGCTATGAGCAAACAAGGAGGCTCCCACCCGTCCTGAGGCAGCAGCTCAGCATCAGCCCTGTGCGGCCAGCTGATCTGAGTGTTTCCGAGAAGAACAAAGCCATTCTCACAGTGCAGGCAGCTCCCTGCCTGCTCTCTGTGGTGAAAGTCCCTGCCCACAGCCCACCCCGCCTCGGCTGCCCCGCCGCCAAGCCCCGGGGATCAGAGACCCTGGACCACCAGGAGGGGCCAGAGTCCCCTGACCTTGCCTTTTTCTCCAAAAGGCCAAAATTCCCCCAAGAAAGATGAAAACAGCGACCTTCGAAGGATGCTGTTTAAGTGACTGTCACGCTAGCAGGACAGACAGCATGCCATCAATTCCTAATGAGGTGCTGGGTCATAATAGTCAGCTTCTAAATTACAGAAGAAAGCACTGCATGTGAGGCGACAGCATCGTGTGAGCGAGCGCCAGGACTGGCCCCATCCGGCACGGGAGTGAAATGAGTGTGCCAAAAGTCCAGGAGCCCACAGACATACCAAGGGGCTATTTTACAAACTGAGTTGAGTGCAAGAGTCCGTGCTGAACAAAACATTTAAGTCAACCAATCAGAATAGACTGATTGTGAAGTCGTCTCCATTAAACTGGCAAAATTCTACTCAAGACGAGCACAAAGGGAAGAGCGGTCCTCAGAAGCATGCGGGACGATACTCCGCTCTGCAGAGCCCTTGAGAAGGGGAGGTCTGAGGAGAAGGACAGACCAGGACCTCGGGGCTTGGGCACCGGCCACGCAGCACTCCAGCCTGCCCTCCGCTGTCCAGGGAAGGCCAAGTGCATGGTCTACACGTACCCTGCGGCCACCGCAGTCATCAGACCCACGGCAGAAGCCATAGAGGGGGTGTGCGAGGGGTGTTCTGATGTCTCGAGGTGTCTCCCACACAATCATACAGGGAGACAGGGTGCTGGGCCATCTCCAAAGTTACTGCCAACTGAAGAGGGTTGACAGACAACCCATCCTCAGAAGGGAGGCCAGGAGCAGCAACTCAGATCCCAGAAGATTCCCCCTGCCACCATCTGACGGCCCTACAGCTCTTCCCGCAGACCCACTGGAGAGAGTCCATCTGGTCACTCATTCACTCAGCAAACAAAAGTGTCAAGTCTTGGTCCAGGCTCAGTCCTGCTCTGCGGATCCCGTGCACCAAAGCCTGCGCCCAAACTGCACCCTGGCATCTGCCTTCCATCCAGTCAGCAGTGTCAGGAGCGCCCAGCTCTGCTCGGCACCTGTAGAGAAGGGAGCCCTCCACCTGGCTCAGGGAGGGGCAGATGCCTGGTGAAGCCTGTGGAAAGGGGAGAGGAGACAGGCAGACCACAGTGGAGACAGAGCAGAGTGTGAGACCGGCATTGTTCGATTTGCTCCTCGGACCCCTCCCCAAGAGCTCTGCAGCAGTGCTGAGGGGCCACACCCACTTCATAGGAGTGAGTCACTGGGTGCATCACCGGTCACCCAGGCAGAGACCGGGACCTCCTGCTTTAGCCACGATTCGGACACCAGCACAAGAGCGGAGCTGTGGACAGACCTGCCAGAGGCTTGAGTGGTCCTGGGCAGGGAGGGAGAAGGAAGCCTGTCCCTCACGCGTGGAGACAGTAGGCCGGGCCCACAGCCCTCCGTCCCATGTCTCTGGACATGCAGACGAGCCCTGCCTCCAGACTGGTGCTAAGAGATGTAGTTTGCTTGTTTGCGTGTTTGTTTTGTCTCTTGGAGACAGAGTCTCACCATACAGTTTAAGCTGTGGCCTTGAACTCACTTCGAAGCCCAGGCTGGCCTCAAACACTCAGCCTATTCCCCTGCTTCAGGCTCCAAAGTGCTGGGATTCGAGGCACGGCCAAAATTGTGTCTGCTTTTTAATAATTACTTAGACTTTGGGTTTCTTAAGTAAGAAAAATCATGCAATATTGAACTTTGTACATCTGATTTATTTCACTTAATGTTGTAATCTCAAGGTGGATTTATTTTCCTACAAATTTTAGCCTTTTTTATGGCAGAGTAATTCTCTAATGTGCATCAGCAGCACATTTTCTTTATTCATTTTTCTATTGGTGAACGTTTCTATTAGTGAATATGCAGGCCACTTGATTTAGCTATGATGAGTTGTGCTGCCGGAAACATGGGTGTGTGAGGATCACTGTACTAGGGTATGTCGATGCTTTCAGAAAGAAAAGAGCGAGGTCAAATGGCGTATCTCATTTGGGTTTTTTGAGGAACAGCTATACAGATTTCTATAGTGAATGTACTAGTTTACATACAACAAACAGCATAGAAAGCTACTTTTCCCTCACAGAATGCCCAGCATTTGTTATTATGTGATTTCCTGATATTGGCCACTCTTTCTGGACCGGGATGGAATATCAGTGTCACTGTAATGTTCGTTTTTCTAGTGGCCACATAGATGTTGGGCATTTTCACACACTTGGTTGTTGGCATGTCTTCTGAGAATGTGTCTATTCATTTCAGATGCCCACTGTTCGATTCGCTCTTTTATTTGGGGGTCTGATTTTTTTAGTTAACTGTAAATTCCAGATATTAGTCACACATACCTACTCCCTAAAATGAACGTAAACATCATTTACTATGAACATGTACTAATGAAAGTAAAAGCAGAAAAGAATACAAAAACAAAATGTAGAATAAAAGAGAAGTGAGCTGTGTCTCTGTGGCTGGCTCTGCCATCAGCACGGGGGGCCGGGAGACCCTGACGCATGGAGGGCCTGGGCCTCGTGCCTCGAATGCTCCACTCTCCCACGTATAAGATATTCCCCAAGGATCAGGAAGCAAGTTTCCTTCTGAAACCTGAACTTGGGTTTTGACCCACGAGTGAGAAGGCCAAGGCCAAGTTTGTAGCTGAGTGTGCACAGGGTCGAGGCCGGGTGGAGTTTGTGTTGGCAGCAAGAAGGAGGAGCAGAGTCTTTCTGGGCTGAGAGGGTTCCGGGCCCACCAAAAGGAAGGGAAAGGCTCTGGCCTCCCTGATGCACAGAGAACACGGCGTGGTGGGGGAGGAGTCGGGTTCGGGCAGAAGGACATCCGGTGTCCTGGCCAGCAGCTGTAATCGGGTGGTGCCCAGAACTGCCAACATCTTTAATGCTTTTACAGCAAACACTTCGAGTTTTGCCAGTTTTCCTCTGGAAGACTTTTCTTTCTACACTGCATAAGGAAGCCCAACCTAAGAGAGTGTTCAACTTTAAAAGCTGCTTTATCGAAAACATCACTATAAAACCACAGCTGCATTTCACTGGCCATCTTCTCAGCCTGTTGTAGGAGATCCGTGTTTAAAAGTCTGAGCAATCAGACTCCTCTGTAACACAGAACTATGAAGTTATTTCTTCTACCTCAGAAAAAACATGTAGCACGATGCAGTCACAGAGACCGATTCCTTCTTAGCAAGGCAGGGCCTCTCCTCTTCAAGGCTTCGTGTATACAGCTGTCAACCTACGAAGTATGAAGCATCTCTCAAATTACCTTCAAGTATGAAATAACAGTGTATTTTGAAAAATTAATTTTATTTCCCTTAGAGAAGGCAAATTTTTGAAAATCATGATGTATTATTCAAACTTGAGATTTCAAAAAGAGATTTGTGGCAGCCTCTTGAACAGCAGTACTCAAGTCTATGAAGGACATGAGGCCACTTCAGAGGAATCTGTTTGCTTCTGAGGGTCCCTGACGGTCTCTGCCCTGCAACATGATTACATACGAAGGCCTGCCTTCATATGTGTGAGTCTAACCACACAGCTCTGACCCTCTGTCCATGCTCTGGCTGTACTTCTAATGCTGTGACACACGAGAAGAGCGTCATGAACTCTAAGTATTTGCAGAAATTAAACAGGATAATGCACCTGACAGACTTAACACTGTTTCATATACAGAGAGCATTGCATGAGCAGTGTGGTGCTAACCTTCCTGCCAGACAAAGTCCCTGAGCTGGAGTGACTTCAATAATTGATCCTCTGTCATCTTTGTCTAAAGACAATAAGAGAAGCAACTCCAGATCGGCAAGTGATACTCTGTGGGTGCCTTTCAGGGGGACAGAATCACACATATATCCGAAGCTGAAAGAATGCAGTAAAATGCCTCCAGGTCTTGAAACTTCAAATAAGTACTTAAAAGCCCAGCATGGCCCAAGCTGGGCACAGAATCAAAGGCAGGGCTCTACCCTTCACTCCCGCAGTGGCTCAGGAGGGACCACAGGCACAGCAGCAGACTTCTTGATGCGGACGCGTTTGCATCTGTAAAATCGAGATGTTAGTAACCTCTCAGGAAGGAGCGTTCCCAGAGGGCTGCGTGCGTTCGCAGAGGGCTGCGTGCGTTTCCAGAGGGCTGCGTGCGCTCGCGGAGGGCTGCGTGGGTTCGCGGAGGGCTGCGTGCGTTCGCGGAGGGCTGCATCAGGATAGCTGCTGCTCTCTCCTATCTCCTCCCCTCTCCTCTGTCTCCTTTTCTATAACTTCACACATTCTCTTGGTCACTGCAAGTGAGTCGCCAAAATGAGCCATACTTTGTCTCTCATTAACAAAAACAAATGAAATATCAAGTTGGGCCAGACGGGAAAGGGACTGAACACGGCTGTGAACACACAGAAGAATCAGAAGACCGCAGAGGTGGCTCAGCTGTGGTCCGGTTTGGGTCAAGGCTCCAGGCAGCGGCCCTCTGCCCTGCACTGCGGAGGCCTCATCCTCAGCCCGACCTTGCCACATCCAGATGTCGCAGGAGAGAGAAGTCCAATGCAGAGCACCCCAGTCCTGCCCCATTGGCTCCCCAAAGGGGGCCACTGCAGCCAGGCAAGGGACACGAGCCCAGCAAAGAGCGCTGCTCGCAGACTCCGCACAGAGGTGTAGAGACAGAAGCCATTCTCCTGCAGGTTGGCTCTGTGACCCTCAGGACCAGCTGAAGGTCACAGAGAACAACCTGCAAGTTCCTCTTTGCTAAAAGTGTGCGGCGTGCCGACCGCAGCCCCGTGTCCTGGGACCAAGCCTATGTTGCCTCCATTTCCCTTCCATACATACCTGCCAGATGCCCTGTAGCTCATTCACATTAAAGCTTGTACGGAGATGAGTGAATCTCTTGGGGGTCAGGGAGGCTTGCTCCCTAAGACGCACCAGACAGTGAAGCCCAGAGCGGCTCCCCCAGCGACCATCACTCGGGGAGTTTGCTGGCTCCGCCTGAAGTCTGTCCTGTCATGAGTGGGTCCCTGAAGTTGGCAACGAAGTGCCAGGCTGTGCTGGTGCCCGAGCCTGTTGCCTGAACAGGGCTGACATGGTCTGTCCTGCCCTGGATTCGCTTCCCCGCCCAGGCTGCTGGGGGCACAGACCTTCCTTCCTCCAGGTCACTGAGGTGCTCCAGGTGTGGGGGAAGAGCACGAGAAGCTGCAGTGATCTTGGACCAGGTTTTGTGGGCCTCAGATACACAGCACCAGCATCACAGTCAGCACACACCAGGACCCACCGTTACTACTGCTCCAGCCCTGGCCTCATCAATCTGGTAATTTCAATATGGTGATGAATATTCATGATTTACCCCCCAGTGCGAGGCCTCCACACTGACAGCACCTTACCTTCACCTCCATTTTGCAGTCTTTATCTTCACAGAGAGCCAGATGTTTTGGATGCACGGACACACACACACTTAAAAACCTCAGTGAGTGTGCTTAAAGGTGTTACCTACTCTTGGCTAAGTTCAAAACTTTCTTGTAAAATAGATCATCCTGTGGGGCTGGTTTCTCAGAGTCGTGTCACACTCCTAGGATCCGCTCCGGTTCTTGAACAGCGTGGCCATATCCACTCAGTGACAGCCTCACACACACCAGCTCTGTGTTGCTTAGAGGAACCTGCTCCAGCCCCCACCCTGACCCCACCCCCACCTCCCACCCCACACCTCCCCATCCCCCAAGATCAATGCTAGCTCTGTTACTCTGCAGCAGCTGCTCTCCCTGCGGAGACGTCTCTGCTGAGTGACATTTGGTTCAGGAGAGTTCCTCCAGGGACTCTGAACTGCAGCAGCAGGTGGCTTTGGGGCATGTCCGAAGGTAAAGCTGGTTGTGATCTGAAGCAGACAAATAAACTGACCTTGAGTATTGCTGGCCTGTGGGGAGGAAAGGAAGACCAAGCTCACAAAGGTCTAGCGAGGCCAGAACAGGTCCCCAGAGGGGAGGTGGTCGAAGTCACAGCTGACTGGGCCACGGGAGGTGGGAGGCAGGAAGATCGTCGTGCTGCTCCACTTGGGCTACAGTGAGAAGCCAGGCATGGCCCAGACCATGGCAGGACTCGCGCCAGGTTGCTATGGCGACCCTTCCGCCAGCTCAGATTCTTCCTGTAGGAAAGCTTGGCCTGTAAGACCAGACGTGCGGGGTGAGGGGGAGGAAGGATGGAGCTGCTGAAGCCGAGGCCAAAAGAATCCTCCTGAGGGAAGCCCGGAGAAGGAGCCCTTCTGCTGTGCGTGTGTGTGCACGCATGCTCACGTGTGTGTGGGGGGGGGAGGTGTGCTTGCGCGTGTGCATATGAGGGAGAGCTGAAGAGTGAATTTTCTTTCTGTGTCCCCAGTGTATGATGAGAGCTTTAATTCATCTTAAGACTTGGCCCCTTCCCAAATGATGATCACTAACTCAGGGAGCGCTGAATTCAGAATTTCATTTTTATTGAACTAGGAACAGATCTTATGCAAGTTCCTCTCACAACACACACACACACACACGCACACGCACACACACACACACACACACACACACTCATCCCACCCCTTCTGCCATCTTTTCTAAACAAACAACAGATTGCATTGCTGCTGTTCAGAATATTCTGCCAGAAAAACAGGGATAAATAAAAAACTTCTGCATCAAGATCCAAACCAAATGTATGTGCCTACCAAGCGAGGCACTGCGCAGTCAGGAGCACTTCCTGCGTGTGCGCAGAAACCTGTGCCTGCGAAGACTCAGAGGGATCGCCGGCCAGCTCCGCTCTCCAGAAAGGGCCACATGCAAGCGCGGGAGGTCCGCCATCTGCACCGTGCTGTCCCAGTGCTCAGCAAGTGTCCTCTTTGGGGTCACCTCGAGTCCCCATTATACAGATGGACAACCGGAGGGAACAGAAGCCAGTGCTGCCTTCCCACTGCTCCTCCTGGGAGCCAACGAAAGAAACAGATTTCCTTTCCACTCACTGAAATGATTGTCTCAACAACATTAGCAGCAAATCCCCCAACAACTCTTGCCGGATCATAGGTACAGAATGAAATCACATTCCACCAGAAAATATGGAGACTACCTAAATCATGTTTCTTCTTCCAGGGTATCGCCAGCATCAGACACAGGCCACTCCATGCCAAGAACCGTGTGTGGCCTGTATTGTGGCATCAAGATGAAGTTTCAGAGATGAACTCGGATGAAGATGTGTAGAATCCATAGTTTTGCCCAAAGTGAAAATTTGCAGCCATAATAAAAAAGAAACAGCCTACTTCCTTGTCCACTCTGATGTCACTAGAAGGTGGGTACATAGAGCCCAGGCAAGTTGTTTAATCCCACTAAGTCCTGTAGTGCTCATCCGTAAGCTGGGGCTGTCTAGAGTGTGGTGCTTCAACCCCAGTGACTTTGGTGATTAAATGACTCACCTTGAATGTCAAGAACACGGCCCAGTGCCAGCACCTAGGAAGAGCTGGTGAACACTGGAAACTGTGCCACTGTGCCAAGTGTAAACGTCTCACTTGAACTGGTAAATGGTGATTCGTGGTGGAAGTGCAGGGAGGTCCTTGGGGACCACACACAGGCGCTAGCAAAACACCGGCCCTCGAGTTATTGTTCGGCTTCCATTCTTCATACTTTCCATGAGCAGAGGGCTGCTGTGTCGTCTCTAAAATCATGACAGTACTTTGTGTCCCAACGTAAACACTGCCACACTCTGACCAAGCTGACTGGAGAAATCATATGCAGGGAGAGATCCAGCTGGCCCCGGGGCAGAAATTCCAGCTCTGTGACACGGATGTGGGCAGCTGGGCCGCTCAGCCTGGCAGTGGCAAAGCCCGGAACAGCTCCTGTGAAAGAAGGTTCCGGCTGGCTGCACATCTCAGTGGCGGTCACAGTGGCCTTATGTCCCGGGAGGCAAGGATGCGTCCACTCTCTGAGAAGAGCTTTACCCCAGGGACACAGGAAGGGGAGGGCTCACCTCGCCCGCCACTGACACTGACGCCAGGAGAGAGGCCCCAAGCTGTCACCTCGGAGAACACAGCGTGCTGGTTACTGCGTGGCCTTGTAGCTCACGGAGGTCTCCATCTGTAAGACCCTTGATGGAGCTGAGCCAGACACAGACTCAGACACAGATCAGGCAGCAGCAGATGAACACGACATAGACCAGCCAGTGGCCAGTCTTCCTGGAACCCTGGAGCTGAAGGAGTCCGGGGAGAACCACCTGACTCCCCGCTGCACTGTATGAGGACAGTCAGAGCCTGTGGGGGGGGCAAGCCTTCACTGAGGCGATGAGGACTGAGTACAGAGGCCCCGAATGATTCCGGCTGTGCGTGCCCATCCTGACTCCCCCAAGATCATGACTCAAACATCCCATCATTTGAACCCCCACCCATTGTAAGAAATCACCAGCTGTGTGGCTTCATCCCTTTGGGAGACCCCTCAATCTGTTCACCTGCTCCCTCGAGTCAAAGACAGTCAAGGAGACTTGAAGGTCAAGCTGAAAGTAAGTCCCGTTCTGGTAAGAAACACTGCCTTCATTCTGTCGCTCTCCTACTCCTTCCAGACTTTGAACTACAGGAGCCAACTGACAGGAGATTCACTCTTGCTATAGCAAGCTTGTGGATAAACTAGCTTCACTAGCTTGATTTCTAAAACTTTTGTTTTGACAAGGTAGAATTGGAACATGAATTTATTTAAAATACTGCTTATTGAATGTTTTAAAATCCAGAAGGTTCAGTGGCTCCATCCAGAACACGTCGACAGGTGTCTCCAGGCGCTTGTTATGCAGAGGCAGTGAGAAGCCATCTGCAGGGCGGGGCCCCTGCCCCGGACCCTCCTCCTCTGCCTGCCCTCTGTGTTCTCATCCAGGTCCTGCAGTCCCTGCTGGCCCAGAGGCCCATGCTGGCCCACTGTGCGTGTGAGTGAGGCGCAGTCCACATGCACCAAGCCGTGGAATCTGAGGGGGCACAGTTGTGTCCCACCCCGCCTGACACACCTAGAGAGTGTCTGCACTAACACAGCACAAGCAGCTTTTGCTCCATGGAAATTTGTGGGGGAGAATCAGTTCAACGTAGTTAACTTTTCCAGCTGAAGGCCCACATCGTTGTAAGTTTAGGAAACTCAGAGGAGACACAGGCACAGATGGCAAGAAGCCAACTCGTGTCACATGCGGCAACATGAGGCTCATGAGGTGCCCTGAGAAAGATGGGGGCCGGGTCAGCTCCACACGGGACTGGACAGCGCCGCGGGGAGAATGTGTCACTGAACCATCACCCACACTGAGGAGTTCTTGCGCAGAGATGAGAAAGCAAAAGAGCAGGATGAACAAAGCCCCTGCGGCGCCGGTGGGCTGCAGGGCTCGAGTCCCGAGGGAAGAGCTGCAACTGTCCCCTTTGGTCTTAACAGCAGGTAAATCCAGGGATCTCTTTCTAGCTGCTGAATGATCTGGCCAGAGGTCCTTGTGAGAAAGACGACCCTCCATGCTGACAGCCCTGTAAGAGGAGGCCGGATTCTAAATCTATAACTTTAAAATGTGAACAGTGTTTTTAACAACACTTTCCTATTTGAATTCTGCTGTAACAAAACCAAATCAAGTCAGATACCAATGAGTGCAGGCTGCCCATCCCCACACTGCTGTAAGAAGGGCGCCTGACATCTCTCTCACTGCTACGGTGGCCACTGTCACATCACCTCCTTTCTGAGGGCCCATCAAGTGACAGTCTCCTGCAGCAAAAAAGAGTAAACTCCATCATCTGATGAACCAGTTGCATTAGTGGCATTCTGAGGAGCACGCATCAGCAAGAGCCATCTCCCTGCCTCGCTCCTAACGACTCTCTGTGGCCTGATCACTACACCAAACTGATGGATTCTTGCACTTTTCCTCTGCAGCAGGTGTGACCTGATGAAAGACTCAAGAAAGACTGACCTTATGGCAAAATGGAACCTTAGAATCTCAGTGGCTCTATACACATGCAGGTGTGCAGGTCTTGCTAGCATTATGTGTGCCTTGGGAGTCAGAGTTACTTTGCACATATGGACAGACAGACAGAGGGACTCCCGTGTGGGGTGTGATTAGCCTCTAAAGCACAGAGGAGGACAACACAGGTCATCGGTGGGCTTGCTGCTGCCTCAGTTTAGTCCTGACAGGTATTGCACTGGCCAGAACCATCAAGATGGGCCACCTGACTCCAGGGGACCAGGACATGGGAAGTATATTTGGTGAGCAGGATTGTCCCCAGCCTACTAAGCTCTGTAAGATAGCAGAATCACGAGAGTGGAGAGGCTGCCAGCAAGAGTCTTCAATCTGGCAAAGGCTCTGGGTGCCACAGCCCGATAGACTGAGATAAACCCCTGAGAAACAGGACCAGTTGTGGCCCGCCTCTCGGAGCGCTTTTCTAAGCTGCACTGACAGCAGCTCAGCCCCTCGAGCCCCCTCTACTCACGGGTCTATTCCAGATCTAAGAACAGCTGCAAGCGCGACAACGAACGCCCAGCGCTGAATGCAGCTCCCTCTGCCAGGGTAGACGGCAGGGCGGAGGGTGCACGGCCTCTCAGACCCTAAATGCTCCGGCAGGTCAAAACTAAACCATCTGTAAGCTCCTCGGTGCCAGCTTTTTCTTGTCATGTTTTAAACAGCTTTATAAACTATTGCTCATAGAGGGTATTATATACATTTATTTGAGGTAAAGGAAAGTTTACTTTGTATCTGAACTCAAGACAAAGTAGTTGTATATTTTAACATTAGAAATTGGAATTTCCTAATGTGACACATCACTAAAGCGAACACTTCTGGCCTGTCGGACTCTAGGCTACTGACTGGTGATCTGTTTACAGTATAAAAACATATAAAAATAGGTTGTATTTTACTCTATGTATGATGCTAATCAATGAACACTTTATTTTACAGAGAAACTTATCTGTGAACTTTACTATATATCTGTTTATTTTATTTTATTTTTTAACGAAAACGGTTCTAAATGCTACGCAGTCATTAGTAGAAACTTTTTGTAGGACTCCGCCTGCCCTGTCACTATCTGAATACTACCCAACAGGAAATGCAGAAACTCTCTCGTGTATCCGAGTAAGGTAGTGTAAGTAAAGAAAGGGTCCCATTGCTTTTCTGTTCAGTCGTGACTGCTTCTAAGAGTGTAACTTGTTTTTAAACTATCTTGTGTCTGTGACTTTGCCACCAGCCCCTGTGACTTGGGAGGTTCTATTTGGGTCAAGTGGCCCCGTGCCTGCGGCAGGTCCCTCTGTCCCCCGCGGCCAGCCCCACCTGTGCCCTTGGGGCTCCCTCCAAGACCCCCCACCTCCCCCACCCCGTCTCCTCAGTGAAGGGAAGTGCACTGACAATTAGGTCGCCCCCACCTGTCAGCTTCAGGATTTTATGTTGATTTTATACACAATTGTTTCAGGAGAGAAGCTGCTTTTATTGCCAGATTCTTCTTTAAACGTGTTTTAACTCACATGAACACAAAGTGTCCACCTTGAGGTTTTCATAAAATAAAACTTTTCTTAACGTCAGATTTGTCTTTTGCAATGATGTGATGAGTTGCCGAATAATTGATTAATTGAGATTATTTTAAAATGTTTTATTCACATTATTATTTTATAATTAAAATATATATTCAGTGTGTGTGCATTTTGGGTTTTGGTTTTTGTTTTTTGATTCAATTATATTTCTGTCATTTTACATGGTTTCTTACTGAGATTTTATATATAAATTATAAAGTGTTTCCCCCCAAAACTAAACAGACAAGTGCACACTCCCCAAGTCATGGTTCTCTCCTTCCTCTGTCCACCTTCCTGGATGGACCCTGCTCACAAAGGCTTCAGCCGCAGGACAGGCACCACCTCATCGCGGAACCGGCCTGCGGTGCTGGACGGGTCCGTCAGCCGGGGGAAATCCCTGTCTGCTAACCCGTGCAGACGGCACCAGAAGGAGGAGCAAGTGCTTGTGCCTGGGGAAGAGCATGACTTCCGGGCCCCGGGAGAGGCACATTCAGCGGCCTGGAGACAGCATAGCTGGCATGCAGAGGAAGGAGGGTGGCCTGTGACCCCCATAAACGTCTACTTTAAAAACAGAAAAAAATAAAATAAAATAAACAAAAGGCACCCTATGCCATTGAGAGCTACGTGGTTGGAGTTGTCCTGGAAATAGAGTCTAAGACTGGGAGTCATTTTCAAGTTTGGGAGGAGCAGAAATCTGTTAGGAGTGTGCGGAAGTGAAGAGAGACAGAAAGTGTGACAGAGCCGAGGAAGTAGGTACTGGCACATCGGCTCCGAGCGTAGGAGCCCGGAGATGTGGAGCAGCTCGAGTCCCCCCCTGGAACGGCCTCCTGCACACGCGCCCTTCCCTCCCTGGGGATGTTTTTGCAAAGGGGCAGAGGACGCTTCAGAAAAGTCTGCACACAGAGCTGCAGACATCAGCGCCTGCGGATCAGCATGGCTGAGTATGAATGGGATGGTCTGAAGGTCCGGAGATGGCTCCTGCGCTCTGAGGTGGCCAGTGAGAGGCCACGCCCCAGAGCATCCGCTCTCGCCACAGAGAAGCAGAAGGGGAAAGACTCGCCTTTCCCTCGTGCCCTGCTTGACGTGGTGCTCACAGCGGGTGGCACGCACAGAACATTCCCACACTCACCGCTCTCACCCTCCACCGGGTTTCCGAACTCTGCACCCTGTACTTCCTGCGCCACCGCCCTTCAGCACAGTGTGCACCCCAAAACGTGTGTTTACCAACACGCCGTCACTGTGCCCAAAACACACTCCCAACGTGCATTTCACGAACTGCAGAGCACGTGGAAGCATGTTCCAAACTAGGAAACATTACAGCTTCTTAAATTTCATGAGATGCTAGAAGATTGACTAGATGTCTGTAGTTCAGGTCACGGACTTCGGAAACATGACCTATACCTCTGCGTCTTTTTGCATAATAGAGAGAAATGCAGGCATACATTACATCATCCAGCAAATAAGCAAGTATATCCCACTGAGTTTAAAAAAGAATTCTATGTCTCAAATAACTTTATGTACTCTACTAGTATTACCTCAAACACTATTTGGAATGTTGATTTCTAGAATCATTAAATTTAAAGTCATTTTAATGTAAAAATCTCTGACAAGAACTAAAACTGTAACCTATCACCCTGAAGAAAAGATAAAATAAATGTAGATTTTAAAAGGACCTGAATTTCTTTAAAGCCCTCAGCAAATGTCACCACTTAGTAATGACATTCCCTATTTGTGTGACCTCAGCTTGACATGCTCAAGTGCTCTCAGCAGCTGTGGCCAGACACACAAGTTCTACGTCTTAACTCCTGCTTTTCTAATTTGTACAAGAATTCACATTAAAAGAACATCAAGGATAGCACTAGAGACAGTAAAAGAAGCAAAGCCACAGTAATCATGACATCCGCATCTCCTCTCAAGCTGTGATAATGTTCCACGTGGGAAGAGCGCAGGCTGAGGGGCATCATGCTTCTTACCTGATTCTGTGGATTCAGAACACCTGGGCTACCACTGCCTAAACTTACAGCTTTCAAACTAAATTAGAAAGGAGCGTCCTCATGACCACTAGACTACTAACTGGGTTGTCTCACGAGGAGCATGAGGGCTGCAAGGTGCAGACAGGAGGCGCTGGCTGATTTCAGTGTAACTCTGGGAGCCTGCAGACCTCCAGACCAAGCTGGATGCATGTGCTACCTCTCTCCTCTGGCGTGACAATGGGTGACACAGATCCAAAAGGTGCAAAAGAGCAGCAGACTTGGTCATCGCACAGCTTTTAGTGGCTCCTTGTGGCTCTTGCCCATGGCCGCCTATTGAACTGCCTGAAGAACTGTTCAAAACAATCGACTCAAGACTCACCAGACACACCTGAAGTTAAACTTAGAAATTAGGCGCAGTAACAGCGACTTTTCTAGGGTTGAAAATCTTCACTCATTTTTGATATAGAAGAAGATAGAGTACAACATAGCTTAGTAAAGAACAAAAATACAGTTTATCTTAGTATATATCGCTTATTTACTTATTTCATAAGAAGCCATGATTTAAATATCCAATTATCTATAAAAATAAACACTCAATTTTAAAACTAGATAATACATGGACTTATTCATTCAGCAGAGAATCACTGGGCACCAGCTAAGTGCAGATATAATAACAGCTATTGTATGTGCAAAAGTTAATACCGCATAGTTATAACTCTAATGTGCAAATGGAAATAAATGAACTTGTTAAAAGGACAACTTCAACATATTGGAATAAAGTGTACACAAGTACAAATAAAAAACAAAAAAGAAACGGCTAATTCTACCTAAAGATATTAGAATGGGCTTCATAGACAAAGTAGAAGTTAACTAAAAATGAAAGATAAATTTGAGTCTAGAAAACCTGAAAATGGATGTCATGCATGGTTTTCTTTGTTTTTGTTTTTTGAGATAGGATCTTGCCTTGTAGTTCAGGCTGGTCCTGAACTCAGCCTTGAACTCAGCAATCCTCCTGCCTCTGCCTCCCAAGTGCTGGGTTTACAGACGTGAGCCACCCCATCCAGCATTGTGGTATGTGGTACTAACTGCTGGTGGGCGTGAGTCTCCGTGCCCAGTACTGTTGTATGTGATTACCCGGGATCAAACCCAGACCCCTGCGCTTGCAAGGCAGGTGTTGGAGCCACTGAGCTAAATCCCCAGCCCCTGCACATTTTAAAAAAATAACTTCCTGTGAGGGAAGGAGTTGAACAAACATTTCTCCAAAGAAAACATGCAAATGACCAATAAGCCAGTAAAAAGATTTCTGATGTTATTGAGCACTTGGAAGATACAACTTCAACCCAAAGTGAACCATTGCTTTGTACCCTATAGAACAGTTGCTGCCAAAAAGTAAAATGAAATAACTGATGTTGGGGAGATTGTAGTGAAGTTGGGAACTTTGTGCCCAGGAAATTGGAACCAATTCTCAGTGGAAATTAAAATGGTATACCACTGTGGAAAACAGTATGGTAATTCCTGAAAAATTTAAGAACAAACCCAGCAGTACACAGTTCCAATCTGGGTATGTGCTCAGAAGAATCATAAGCAGGTTTTTAAACAGATACTTGTACATCCAGGCTCACAGAAGCATTATTCACTACAGCTAAAACTTGGAATCACCCTAATTTTCCAACAATGGATCAGACAATGAAACAGACACAGTGGAATTTCTTCCCATTTTAGAAAGAAAATCTGACCTGTGGTTCAAGCATTGATGTCATTATACCAAGAAACACATGCCAATCACTAAAGACAAATACTGTATGGTCCCACCTCCATGAAGTGTGTAAATTAAGCAAACTCATGACAAGAGAGAATAGGATGGTAGCTGCCAAAGGAAGGGAAGGGTGGAGAAAGGGTAATTATTGTTTCATGGATATCAAATTTCAGTTTGGAAATACAAAAAGAGTTTTGGAGACATCTAGTGTGATGATTGTACAAAATGAATGTACTTAAGATCATTAAACCAGGCCAGAGATTTAGCTCAGTGGTTCTAGCGCCTGCTTTGCAAGTGCAAGGGCCTAGGTTCAATCCCTGGTAACCACACACCACAAAGCCGGGTGTGGAGATTCACACCCACCATTAATCAGAACCACATAGCACAGTGCCGGGCGTGGTGGCTCACACCTGTAATCCCAGCATTTGGAAAGCAGAGGCAGGAGGATTGCTGTGAGTTCAAGGCTGAGCTCAGGGCCAGCTTGACCTACAAAAGTGAGACCCTGTCTCAAAAAAAAAAGATCATTAAGCCATACACTTAAAAACAGTCAAAATAGTAAACTTTTGGGTTTTATTAACCACAGTAAAACATAATGAGAAAACAGACACAACCCACTGATCTCTGGGGGCGGACTTTGTGTTCAGTTTTGCTGAGATTTCTGAGGCCAGTGAGGGATTCTGCTGAGTCGCCTCCTCCAGGGTGATGGAGCTGAGCCAGTGACTCCTGGTGGAATGGAAAAGACTAGAACTCAGAGTGGCGGCTGCCTGGGCAGCAGTTTCTGCACAAATCCATCTCTGGATGCCTACAGTCCAGCTGGCAGAGGTCTGGAGCCAATGAGTAAAGCTTTGGTCTAAACAGACATAGCATTTTCAAAGTACAAGGTGAAGTAGGATCAGGAGTGATCTGAGGCTAAAGATTAGAAATCCAGAGACAGGAGGTTAGAAACAGGACGAGAGGGGTCTCTGGCAGGGACTGGGTTAATGTTCCATTCCCATCACAGCAACTCTGAGAATTCATTTGTCCCACTGTGCATCCATCTCCTCATCCTTAACCTACAGCACCAGCCTGAGAGTAAGGGACAGAAGACACAACTGAACTGGCTGATTCAAATAGGAACAGGTCACGGATGATGACAGCAGAAGAAAGGAGTCTATGCAGTGTTTCCTTAAAACTCTCCCTCCGGGTCCCAGAGATCACAGTTTGCTCCTCAATGATCATCTTTGTGTGCACTTAGCATTTGTCAGATGCAAGCTCCACCCTTCCAGAGGTCTACTTGCAGAGGTGAACAGGTATAACACTGTAAGTTCTTGAAGATGGGGACTGTTTGGAATATATGTTTATCTCCCTTACCTCCCCCACCCCAGCACCATTACCATGACCTCCACTATTTCCAGAAGTGTTCAGTAATTTCATGAGACAACAATGAATATATGAATGAATGAATGCTTTGGACTTCTCATGTCAGAACTCTGTCAATAAAATCCTGAGTTGAAAGAAATCTTATAATTTGTGTAAAACAAGGTTTTCACTTAATAACTGAAAAAGTGGTACTAAGAGAAACCGTAATGTGCTCAAAGTCATAGCTGGAACCTCTATTCACCAGGATTCTTGTCATTGAACCCTTATACATTGTCATAACAGTTCCATTGAAAATTTCTCAGTGGGGAAATGTGAGACTTGAAAAACACGTAGGGTACTATTAACTGTACCAGTATTAGTTAAAGCGAAAGTAAATAGTAAGGTGAAGCTAGACATTGTGGGAAATTGGTGGAGAAAAAAAGACAATTGACCCTGTTTCTTTCTACTTTCTGCTGCTTTAACAGCATAACTGAGGTTGGGAAACTTATAAACAAAGGTAAATTTAGCTCAGGTTCCCAAGGCTGGGATCTCCGATGCCCAGGAGCTCACACCTGGTGCATAGCTTCTCTCTGCATCACAAAGCAAGGGTGAGAGTGCGTGAGACAGAGAAGGCAGCAGGCTGGACTCACGCTCTGTGCCAGGAATGACTGGACCTCTCGAGAGGATAACAACTCTGACCATTCACGAGGACAGAGCCTGCGAGGCCGACCCACTTCTGAAGACCCCCGCTTCTTTCAGTGTTATGCTGGCATTAAATTTCAGCTGGACTTTTGAAGAGGGCACTAAAGCAACAGCACCCACCCAGAGCCCCGTATGTTACAAAACTTCAGTGAGTGGGGATGTTACAGGACCAGATAGACAGAGTCACGGAAGAGAATCCTTCACAGAGAAACAGAGCTTCTAACATCACAATTTAGTACAGTATAAAATGTGGATCACAGGTTAAATAGTCTAAAGTTGTCTTTTGGTCCTAGAACAGCCGAAAAGCAGTTAGGAAAAAGTCCCAATTTTCCCATTGCATTGTATTCTGAAGTTCCAGCTGAATTAAAGAATTAATTGTAAAACCAAAGAATGGCAAAAAATCCAAGAAATTGTAGACAAATATTTATTATGCTTTTGAAAGTAAGAATTCCCTGTATTTCAGGTGATGCATGAATTTACAAAGAACATGACAGGTGTGGACACACAGCGTTAAAATTGGAATATTTAAAACTTTGCAAACGTTACAAGGCAAATATTGGCAACAAAGATAAAAAGTATGCTAACACCTTTTTTCTACTAAAAGACTTGTAATACAACAATACAAGCCTAAAAGAAGTAATGGACAATCTATGAACACAAAAGAAAATCATTAATAACCACATGCTACTTTATGTCAAAAGCCATGAAGAAATATATATTCATTATGAGCTGGGAAGACACCCCAGACCACAGGAAGTAATGCTCAGTCTGTTTTCTGTAATGCCTTCATATCAAGCTACAAATTTCTTAGGTTCAAAACTTCTGGATGCTACTTCTAATTTGCCTTTTCAAAGCAGATTAACCTAATTTTTAAAAAGATTTAGAAGGAAAAAAATCAATAGATGAGTGGACTCATAGATGAAAGGATAAATAAAATTCGGCATCATATAAATCAGTAAAGAAAAATCAGGCAAAATATATAAGAAGAAAATCAACACACTACAAAAAAGAAACAAGTGGAATTTAAAATGTTCTGTGTAAGATGATGCAGAAAAGTCATGTCTACATTGGGATCAGCAAGACAAGTGAGTTGTAAACAGAGAAGTAGGCCCTGACAATACCACAGACTTCTCAAGGAGGCTGTACGGTGCTTTTGAGGGTAGTCACAGAATAACTGTCAACACTGGACTGGAGCAAGCACCCGTGACATTGTGACGCTTTGGAGCCAGAGGCAGAGCTACGTCACACTGCGGAGCCACCATGCTTACCTTTGTGCTAGGACAGGATGATGCTCCAAAAAGAAGAAAGACTGCATTCTCATCTCAGAGATGGAGCAAGGATGGATTCCTGGGAAGTGGAGAAATGGACCAAGAAGGAGGAGAGGAGGTAACTCAAAAGGAAGCAAGTAAATTTGGTAAAAAAAAAATAATAATAATCATAATCAAAATCATAAAAGTAAGAATGGAGAGTGGTGAACTGTGATTGGTTAACAGAAATATGTGACTTAAAGATACCAAAATAAGCCATACAGGCTGGTAATTAGGAGAGTATTAGAGAAGCTAGTAAGAGTGTTGCCCTGGGACAAGAGACAATAAACCAAACGACTGTGAAGAGACACCTGGAGGAAAACAGCCAAAGTTAAATATGCATTCAAGAAATTTGTTGGTAAATAAGAGGACTGTTTCAAGTCAACTCGGTGAGTTGAAAAAAATGAACAAACTCATTACAAACTATCAAAATAATACATGTGTATTTCCTTGTTTTGTGATAATTAATCCTGGCAACATCGTTTTTATCTTTTACATGTTGTTTGAATTTTTTTCAAAGCCCCTAAATATTTTCCTGGATGTCCATGAGCCTTCATGAGTCATTTTTAAGAACCCAAGACCCCAAAGTGGACTAGACTTCTGTAAACATCACTGCTGAGGTTACCACCCCCTTGGTTCCTCAGTGCAGAATTTAACACACTCATTAAGCAGCAGCAACTGTATATTAAGGTCCTTTGGTCAGTCTTGCATCTGCGGCCCTGGGGGATGTTACACTGGCCATGTGGCCCTTGGTCAGCCACGCCCTTTCACAAATAACCCTTAGAGAGCTTCTCCTATGCCACTGATTTGCAGAAAACAACTTGTTACAAGGTTATAGGAAGAAATTTAATTAGCACAATTTATTACAAACAAAAATGCCAAAAGCTCAGAAAAGCATCATAATCTTCTGGAGTAAGAATTTTCATTCATTTCTCAGGTCGTGGTGCAGAGAAAGCAATGGGAACAGAACCATCTCCTGGCTGTGTTGCAAGAATGTGGACAAATTATACCAAAAAGGAGGGTGTGCACTGGGTGTGGGCAACACAGAAGGCTGGAGACCTTGTGGCATCCATCAATATCCTGTCCATCATAATATAGTGTCCCCACATACCTCATGCCCAGGTCTGGTTCGGCCAACAGCCACTTCTGCCACAGTTCTCACATTCCCCCCAAATCCCATGATTTATCCACAAGGTTTGTCCATAAATCCTGCCCAGACCTGGTGTATAGAGTGGACAGCTGATCTTCCAAGGACTCAGATACTGACCCAGCTGAGAGTACAAACAGAAACATACAGAACCCAGTTAGTAACAAGGGGATCTCTGTGGTTCTCACTAGAGGACTAGTGTACTGACACAAGGTGATTGGCTGGTGACTGTCCTTCATGTGAGTCCGGTTCAACCCTGGAGAGACCTCAGAGCAGCTTGGGGACTGCTCCAGGCCTGTGTCCCTGCTCTGCTTTTTCTCTGCTCTCCTCTAAGGTCTCCCTCTGTCTCAGAATCACGTGACTGATAGCTCTGCTGGCTTGCTGTCTTTATTCTGTTCTCTCTCTCTCTCTCCACCTCCCCACCCATGATTGTGTTTTCTGTTTGTCTATGTCCTGACCTTTTCTGAGACATTGAGTTCTCCATTCCCTCAAGCCCTTGATCCTACCTGGGTCCTCAGGTCAACACAAGAGCAAAGACACACCAGCTCTCAACCCTGTAACTATACACCACACACAGTGCCCATCCACTTTATTCCCAGTTCCCTCTGTGGGGTTATCATCTTTCCATTCTCTCCTTACTCCACCATGTGACCAAAGAAAAGATCAGTCAAAAGCTTTTCTAGGTTTCGTGAGCCTTCCACTTACCAGCTGGAATGGGTTAGACCTAAAATGCACTCCAAAATTTCATATTCAGAGATGGAGCTTTTGGAAGGTGATCAAATCATACAGGTGTCATACTTGTTAGGAGATTAGTTCATTCATGATTGATAGCTATGAGGATGCGGGGCCTTCTAAGAGGTCATGATCACCAGGAGTGCCATCCGGAAGACTATGTTCTTGTCCATGGCGTCTCCCTTCTCCTTCTGCTTCCTAGCCGTGCAGTGAGCCTTTCCCTCCATCTGGCCCTTCCACCATGCTGTTTATGCCTTGAAACAAGCCACAGACTGAACCCTGCAAAACCATGAGCCAAATGAAACTTCTCCCAAGAATGTCAGCATTTGTCCTAATGACAGGAATGTAACTACTACTCTGTCTCTGTGAAACATTGTCCCTCCTCTGCCATTACTTCTGTGGACTATGAATAATAATTTTTGTAATATGTGCACATACATGTTTACATAATATGTATATATGTATATGTATATGTAATATGTATATATATATATATATGCAGGAGATGGAAATATTTAAAATTCACTCAAGTATCTAAAGGGGGCATATGTTCCACAAATCATTAACTTCATTACTATTTCTGCTGATAGACTTTTGTAGCCACAAAAATAAGACACAAAGCAATTCTCTTAATGTTTGTCTTTGGTAATTATTTCAGTATTTATTGAAGTCATGAAAGTAGCACAAAACAAAAAGGGAAAGCTCATTAGGTTCCCCTTCAATTAACCCATCAAGCTCATGGGGTTTTTTTAAATCTATAATATCTTTTATCTAGAACAGTTATTTTAAAGTACTAATCTGTTTGCAGTTGTTTGGGGGGCCCAGCTGTTCTGTCTCCCCACACCTCATCCCTGCTCTTACATCTTTCTGAGCAATCTGATTTTTTTTAATGACCTGGGAATATCCCATTAAGTTGATAATTCAGAAACAAAAATGTCTGTTTCACTTTATTTATTTTTTCCTAGTTTGACAAAGTGGCAAATGTCACTTGACTTGTCCCTAAATAGTCGGTTAGATTTCTTTCTTTACTAAGAAAATAATATATACACAATTCTTCCTCCACTGTATATAAATTCCAAATGCTACCTTAGCAGAATTATGAAATAAAAATGAATGCTTTCTTAAAGCATTTATGGAGGCTGGGGAATAAATGATAGAATTTTCTTACATTTCTAGTATATGCAGATAACAGATACATTTAATGCAAGAAGGAAATAGAATTTTAATAGAATTTTTAACTAAAGATCTTGAAACAAAACTAGACATACATTTTAATTGAATTTCTGGCTCAAATTACAGCAAACCATTATAAATCATTAGGAATCAGTTTTAAAACTGCTTTCACTTTTCTCCGTATTACAAACACAGAGGTAAGCTTTTACAGCTTCAGATAAGTGTTAATAAATTACCCGAATTTCAAAATTAATGGCTGCCCGGCTGCTTTGGGGAGATATCATTGTGTTTCATGAATATTTTGATTTTGTGATTAGATCAAAATGCACTGAATTCCTAAACAGTCATAACCAAGGTCTGCTGATCATAAACTGTTCTTTTTTAATAAATTATATTCCTCACAAATCTGCTGATATGGAATAATTAGAAATTGGTTGCCTGCATTTACTGTAACATTTGCATGACTTTAGATCTCCACCTACTGATCTAGAGGCTGGCAGGAAATGTACATTTTGTACATTTCTAAATATACCTTGGCTGCAGAGATAATGGTTTATATTGTGATGGTAAGAAGGTTTTTATTTGCAAAAAAACAAAGAGATGTCACTTGCCCGTTCTGGAAGACACTGATGAGGCAGTTTGTGTCATTCCTATTCAGAACTTAGTATTTACCGCTTTATTGTTTCCTTTCCTTTGTAGGAGATAAAGATCTGTATCTTATAAACTGCTTACATAGTGTCTATTTTGCCTTTTAGGGAGTCTTGAAATATATTTTATAGGATGGGAGCAACCTTAAACCAGGAGGAAACTGACAAAAATTCTCTATCCCAATCTATTATACCTTCAGGGGTGACCTTTAAATTAAGTGGCATCTGAAAAGTTACACTGAGGAGAAAAGTCCTCGGGATAAATGAGTCCATTGCCTTGTTGGAGCACGTGTATCTAAGCTAGAACCTGGACAAGCCTGTGACACAATCTGATAACTAAGGGGGTCTGACTGGACAAACTGTTGACCCCATACGCTTACGATTACTTTTGTTCTTCTCGACAAAATGATTTCTTACAAAACCGAGGAAGTCACGGAGCTGAAGGTCGTGCTGTAGAACGTCCCAACTCCATCACCTCTGTGGGACTTGGCTGCGCGACTCTCCGAGTGAAAGGATTTCAACAGGGGCAAAATCAGCCCTTGACAAAATCCAGGAAAAGATGCCGAAGGGTGCAGGAGCCATCAGCGGCTGTTTCTCAACCTTTAAGGCTCGAATGAAGGGAGAAGCCCGTGGGCACACTGATCCTGGGTCCTGGCGCCATGGCTTGCCAGGAGCTCCACGTGAGAGCCTTCTACGGGATGCCAGGTCACCCAACTGCCTTGCCGGGGGTCTGGCAAAGAACGTCAGCTCAAAAGCTTTCTACTTTGCCTCGTCAACCTCTCCACGAACCACATTCAGGAAAAAAAAGTTTAAAAAAACATAGATTCAAACACTTAAGAATCCATGGTAAAGTTTTAAATGAACAACACTTAACCTTAATAAAAGATTCTACCACTTCAATGTGTTACTTGCTTATTAGAAACGTAAAAGTAATTAGAAACGTAAAAGTATTAGAAATGTAAAAGGGTAACATTCACAGCCAGGCTCCATGTGGCTTAGAATGCTAGCAAATAAATCTAAGAATCTATGTCAAGTAAAAGCCCATCAGGAAGTCAGAAAATAAGCCAGAATTAACCCTGTACCTCCAAAAGGTGCTGTGTGCGTTACAGGGACAAAATATGCTGCAGGGCCCAAAGACAAATAAAAAATAAACATTACATAAAACATAAATTATACACCATCAGAAAATGCCAAGGTTTTTACAGTCAGCTCACAGCATAGATTTGTGTTGCTTTTTGCAAGACATCTTCCACGCATTCGTCCTGTTTCCAATTTCCACACAAACTTTTACTTACGCACATATTTGCATTGAAAAATTTCAGGTGAAAATGATTCTCCCCTCCAAAGCGAGGTTGTGCTGATCGGTCACATGTGCTGGCCCCCGCACACAGCAGTGCTTCTGTGACCGCAGGCTCCGCCGCACCTGGCCAGATCCACTGCGCAGAGCTCTGTAGCACCAAACCAACCTGTCTGTCACCAGGAAGGCATCACACTAGAAGAGACCTCCCCTCTGGAGACACACAGGCTCCGTAAATGTGCATTTTTAAAATCTTCACTGGTTCTGTTCTAAATATATGATTATTATTTTAAAAACAAAGAAGGTATCTCTAGTGATTGATCAAAACAGAATTCTACTAACAGAGAGTTAGTTGGTCAAGAATGTTATCTAGGTGCCAGCGACTTAGCTCAAGTAGTACTGTTCCTACTTTGGAAGCACAAAGGCCCAAGTTCAATCCCCAGTAATGTGAAAAACAAAAGTGAAGGAAAAAGACTGGTTTATCTACTGAACTACTCACTGAGAGCCTGTTCTGTGGCAAGCACCCCACCGGGCCTTTGGGACCTAAAGGTGAGGACCACCAGCTTCAGGAAGCGGTGTCTGTTGCACAGAACACTCTGTGTCCGATGACAGACCACTGTGGTCAGCTCTGTAGGGAGCTTGGCCAGGGGTTGGCCAAGGGAAGCTCCTAAGGCATCCTGAGGGTCAGGGAAACGCTGTGATGCCCAGAATGTGGGAATATGGGAGACGGAGCCAAATGCTGCAGCAGGGAACTACAGCACATGGCCAGGACTCAGCGGACACGTTTGAGGAGGCAGAGTGCTCTAGTAAGCCTGAGGAGAAGGCAGAAGATCTCCTGGGCCTTCCATGAAAAGCAGTTTTCTGCTCACAGCTCCTTGGACACGTGTGGGCCCTGTGGTGTGGATGTTCAATGTCGGTCCCCACTCGGCAGATCAGAGAGCAGAGGAAACTGAAAGAGCAGAGCCTGGGAGAGACCTTCAGGTCATGGGGACGGTGCTCCCTTCTGCCTCCTCCAGTGGGGTGAGCTTCCACGGGCCCTAGACACACAACCAGACGAACAGGAACAGAGACCTCCAAAACTGCGAACTGACCAAAACCTCCAGAACTGACCTTTCCTCTTCACTAGCTGATCGTCTCCTACATGTGTTACAGTCCCAGAAAGCTCACGGGACAGGCGTCACCCCAGGCTAGCCAGCAGGAGTTCTACTCACTTCCCCACACACGTCTCAAACACGAGGCACACAAAGCGCAGTTCTTGGTTTTCTCAAAGCCAGACTTGGCTCCAAGCTTTCTCACCTTAGCCGGGGCACCGCGAAAGTCGTTCTTGCAGCTCTCTCCCCTTCACAGATTCCACCCATGCCTCCGACACTCTCCCATTCACCGGCAATTATACTTCCAGATTAAATCTCAGCTGTTTGTTTTTGTTTCCATTCTACCATTCTACACTACCACTGTTGCAACAATTTTCACTCCAAACTCTCCACCTCCATTCTTAAGCCCTTATAACCACTTTTTTCCATAGACACCACTTTATAGTGTTAATCTGATTCCAGTCTCTTTGGCTTAAAAACATACAATAAGATTTCTTTGTTCTCTGATCATGTCTAAATCCAACAGGCAGAAAGTAGCAATTGTCTTAAAATCCATTCTCTGCTTCTTTTCTGGCAGTAAAAGTCCGTCTGGTTGAGGCAGGGATTGACAGCAGAAATTTATGGTTTCCCAAAGACCTAGGTGATCATACATTAGGTTCTGATGATCTTTCCAACATGAACCAGGTGACACGTACCATCTCCACATCCAGGAATTCATATACCCTTGTACACACTTGCCTTTCTACCAACTAGATACAGCAGTGGTGGGCATTGCGGAAGGACAGTGTTGGCCAGCAGAATACCTCTGATGGCTTAGACCTCCGGGTACATGTGACAAGAGGACATTCCCTAGTCGATCCACTCTTTTGTGACAGAAAAATATCCTTTTGTCTTGTTTGAGCCCTTTGACTTGGGGATCTCTTTCCTCCTGCCATCTAGCTCTCACGCTCTCCCCTACACTAACCCCAGTTTGATCAGCATGAGGGTTTGTGGAGTACTGAAGGAGTGAACTTTAGTCTGGCTGTGATATTCATAGGTAATCAAGGTCTGATGAGGCCGTGATCTCACGCAACTGTGGTTTGTGACAAGAGACAGTGACACACTCAGACTTTCAGTCTCACCATGTGGTGATCTGCCCCACCTTGGGACTCTGCAGGGCCCCCACTAACGAGGCAGGCTTCATCACCCTCATCAGTCATTCTACCTTAATGCGTGGGGCACTGAGGGGAACAGGGCAAAACAAACCCAAAGCAAACAGGACGAGGTATACAATAAAGATCAGAGAGGAAATCAGTAGTAAGGTCCCAGAAAAGTGTTCAGCAGTATACTAAGGCCACACCCAGGCAGAGAGGAAAACAGCGCTTGTAAAATCCTCACGTTTGTCACAGCTACCACCTCAGGGTCACAGTCATATACTCTGAATTCTGGCCTTGATAACGTGAATCTCCCAGATGAGCACCTTCTTCTATGTTTATTTTATGAGCATATTTTTCAGGCAGTATCTCTAGGACATGCTTCCCTGGGAGGATCCCCACAATTCTCCAGAGCAGGTCACCAAGGCTCCGAGTGTCCTCCGGAGAGGAGGCCCACCGAGAGGCTGCACTGGGGGCTGGGTCACTGGAGACCCACAGGCTGCCTGGTCCCCCACACGGAGGGACTACATGGACTTTCATTCCCCAGGGCACTTTAGATGGAGGACACTGAATCCTTCCAGCTCTGCTTCTCTGAAACCACCACCAGCTCTGACCTCCTAAGCTCTTGCACCATTTTGAAACTTGTTCTGAAGTTGTTCTACTCTTATTTATCTTTGATAGCACGATGCCTACCAGTGGATAACAGCCTGCATTCCAGGTCCTGATCTCACAGGTTCAAATCCTGCCTCTGCAACTCGGTTAACTATGTGACCCTGAGCAAGTCATTTATCCTATATATGCTTCTTTTTCCTAGTGTAAAACAGGAATAAAAATCACCACATAAGATTTAATAATTATTAAATTATTAAATGCATTAAAAGTATTCAGTAGAACATCTAATGAGCAAGTGTATGCATTCCAGTCATACTATTTTTATATGAGGAACTTACATGTATATCATCTTGTTTAAATCTCACAACCAACTTAGGAGGTGTCTTATCCTTGTCTGACCCATTGGAGCACAGAGCCCTGATGTTGATAATTCTCATGGCTCTACAGCTGTAAAATGTGCTTATTTTCAAGCTTCTACTCCATCCCAGTGTTTTGTCGTATTGTCACAATGTTAGGGGCAGCAGAAAACACTGACAAAAATGGGCTTTGTGAGCAGGTAAGGATTGCGTTGGAAGCCTGGGCTGTCTACTCTAGTAGTGTTATCTTCAGATAGGTATCTTTCCTCTGTTTTGGTTTGTGTCTAGATGTCCCCAAAGCCCTATGTACTCATAGTGGGGCTTTCTCAGAGGGGTTGGATCTAGAGTGTGTGATGCTGGGACTGGTTCAGAGTGAAAAGCCAGGACCGAAGGGGGTGAGCGCTGCCAGCCCTAAGTAGCCTGGGTAAGACACCAGGAATAGAAAGAGCTGTGGTCACCCCTTGCTCGTTGGCTGCCTCCCACCTGCCATGAACCATCCTCTGCGATGCCCTTCTGCCACATCACCCTGCCTGGGTATAAACACATTTATAAGAAGATGTATTAGTTACTTCATGTGATGATTATAAAATATCTATGAAAAAATACTTCACATAGTACCCGTCCCTTATTACATGATCAATAAATGTTAATTATCCTCCTTTCATATCTCTTCCTACCAATGAGAACATCCCCTGACTGTGAGCTGAGCTCGCGAGGATCCTCTGCGGCTGTCAGATCAAGGGAGTCAGCTGTGAAACGCTTTCTCAATTCTTTGTAATGTTAAACATTAATGCAAGTATTATAGCTAAGATGTGCTCATAATTATTGGATGGGAGGGACAGAAACAAGAAGACCACAGAGTAAGGCTGATTTTAATTTATCAAAAATGCCATAGAGAATAGCAGGTAGAAGTCTTATTTTGTATTTTGAGCACTGAAAAATAGAATGAAACAAAGAGTAAACACCTTTTAAAACAAAAAGAGGGGCAGAAGTCCTAGGGGAGGTAAGACGTAGGTGCATAATGTAGTTCTTGGGAAACATTCCATAAATACTGGCCTTTCTAATGGAAATTAAATATTTAACTTATGTGGCCAAACTGAATACTCACTACATTCACCTACATGAATCCAGGAGGAAAATTAGTAAAGGATATAAAACAAACATTCTGTTACTGCACACAGTTCTCTTGTCTTTTCAACATGGGAGAATAGATTAAAAAGTACTTGCCAATTAATTAACTAAAGCAATAAAAATCTACTTAGTATTGTTTTCCAGGAAGAAAGCTGTGGAAAAGGAACCCTGTGTCCCTACCCCAAGCTGAAGGTTGCAGCTGTTATCATTTCTTTGAGCAAAGTAAGAAGGTAAATGGCAGCTCAGGAGAGAGGGTAGGGACAGCCTAAAACAGTGGCTTTCAAACAAGAACAAAAAGCTTTTACCAAGAGTCCAAAGAAAATGCAATTTCATGAAAGGCGGTCATCAAAGACCTGAAACTTCTAGGCAGTTTCTAGATTTGGTTTTCAGGTGGGAGACGTAGACAACAAGCAGCACAATCAAAAATATAATAGTAATTTTTTTATTCCATAATCTCTAACATTGGAGCAGCAAACAAGACAGCAATATCCATGCCTTGCCTTTGTGGCCACACTTGAGCAATTTCAGAAAAATAGGACCCCGATGGTTCAAGTCAGATATAATGCATTTCATCCAACCTCCTCAGTAGCTCTCTCCTGCCCCCTCCAATTTTTAGAAGGTATTACCTTCCCTTCATTAATTGGACTAAGAACTCACAGTGGCTCAATTTCCCAAGCAGTTAACAGGAATCAAGGACATTTACAAAGTCCTAGGAGGTCAAAGGACTATTGTATGAAGACAAATTTAAGTTTCACACTGAAGTTCGGATCATTAAATCTGGCATCCCATCAGCATCACTTTTGTAATTTTAGTTCCTTTAACTGTTCACTTTTCTTCAACTAGATTGGAGACCTTGAAGAGAAGAACCCAGCCTTAAATTTCATAGCAATACAGTATTTACAAGACTAGCATGATGCTTTGAGAATGTCCAAGAGCTTCCTATCACTGAGACACATTATCTCCTAGAAAGCTCATTGAATTCCAAGCCCCGAGTCTGAAGAGGGCGCCCATGAGTTAGTGCAGAGCGAGGTCAGGGCGCTGCAGCCTTGCCAGCCGGCTGTGCGCGCCCCAGAGCCAGGCGCTCCGCGTTTGGTCACGACCTCATAGCAGGCTGCGAAGCGTGCCTCGCGCCGAGCACACCATAACACGAAGCTGACAGCAGTAAGAATGCGGACACCAGAGAGCCTCTCACCAGAAAGCACAGCACTGTCATTAGTACTAAGAAAGTAATAAAGTAAAACACCAAAACAGGGCGCCTGCACCAGCCAGTCCAGTAACTGTGATGCTCAAAGTCAACTGAGTGCAAGTTTAGCCATAAAAATGGCATGTGGAAGAAGTACAGCGCACTTGAATAAAGGCCAAGCAGACTGCATGTTTCCCATATGCGCTTGGGTGTGACTCCATCACCCACCTTAATCCTTAATCCTGGCGTCAATCCCTCCTCCTTCCCGAGTCTGAGGCCCCAGCACCAGCACAGTCCAGGGCCTCGCAGATGAGAAGGAGCCACACCTGGCACAGTGGACAGAGGCCACACTCTCACCGCCTCATTCTGTCTGTGATGCTGACTCCAGTTCCCCACACGAGTGCTGTCAAGTCCTGCTTACAGTGCTGGCTGTCGCCTTCAGAAAGGTGGGAACCTTGGAACGGTGGGGTTGGTGTGATCTGTCTGACTCCCCAGGCATCTGCACTTCATTAGAAACAAACCACTGTAGTCGAGTCCGTCGGGCATGACAGACGGGACAGATCCAGGCAGAGATAAATCAAAATGGTACAGGTGCACTGGTACATGAATACAGAAGGTACAGTTTATAAAGGCCATAAGGGGGTGTCGGGCCCGTAATGCTGACGTCTACCTTTGCCTGATAATCTCTCCCCCTCCAAGGCACCAAGGAGGCGCAGGTTGGGAGGTTCGGGGCCCTCTAGCAAGTGCTGGGCTGGTGCTCACTGTTCTAAGCAGCACTCTCCACGGAGCAAGTCCAGGCCATGTGTCGGCTGCTCTGGAGTGGACTCTCTCCCTGCTCATCAGACATGAGGAGTGAGCAGCTGGAAGAGAACTCTGGCTGTCTCCAGTCATGGCTCTTGAAGAAAACAGGAAAAACAGAGAGATGTTGGCACAAGTGTACATCAGCTCACAAGTGTGGCCCATCCTGTAAAACACAGTGCCTGGTGAAAGCCCCCACCCAGCAGGATCAGGATCCTGAACAAATCAGAAAAGTAAAAGATCTACCCTCCCCCTTCAAAGCAAAACAAAACTCAAATGTTGTAAGAACTCGAAGCAAGGAGGTACATTAAAGTCCAGGAGAAAGGCGGTGTCTGCCTCCTCCCTCTCTTTCCCATCCACCTTCGCAGCCCCCTTCCTAGCACCTGTTCCACGTGGTCCATCTGGCACCCTGCTGCTCAAGTAGGAGAGATGGCCTGGGCACCGCCAGGCCGTGTCCAAGCCGAGGGCAGAACTGGTTCCTGAGCACCACGTTGAAGCCCTGCTCACTCTGCATGGCCTGGCTTCCCTCCTGCTCCCCAGAGGAAGCCACAGAGTGGGAGCGTCCCCCCTCATTTCCTCCCTGGGCCTGCCCCTGGGTGTCATAACTGATTTTCTGCTTTTCTGATCTCCATCATCAGTAAGAGAATGCTAAGATTAGCCCACTAAGATTTTTCACTTGTTTCCTTCCTTTTAGTCCTTTTTTCCTCCCTTCGATCACGGTAGCATCTTCCCCCAATCACACTGGCTCAGGTCTTGTCTTCTATGACTCCAGCTCCATGTAGCTCCCACTGGTCGATCTAAGATGGAAACCTGGCTACATGGCTTCCCTGCTGGGCTCCACATGCGGATCTCGCCACCTAGAAGATGAGTCCCCAAGTTCTACAGAGGGCAGTGTCTCCTCCCAACCCCTCCTAGCTCTCTGGTCTCATCTGTGCTTATTCCTGCTGTCCCTGGAGTTCACCTCTTGAAATACGGGGTCGGGGGGTGGTCCTGCAGCTTCTGCCAGCATCTCAGGGAGAAGTCACCATGTTCCAAGACTCAGCAACGCTTTGTGACTCGTGCCCCTCTAGTCTCTCTTCCTTTCTCTCTTAAACCTGTGGACACATTGGTTACCACCCCTGGACTACAAGAACCTTACTGCAAGACTGCGTGTCCTTTTGGAATATTGTTGAGTCCTTATAGCTGTAACCACTTATAGGAAGGAAGAGAGGGAACAGAATTTAAAAAATCATTTCAAGAACCAAAAGATATGTAAAAGAAATGAATTTGAAGCAGAAAGTATCCCATGGAAAAACACATGCTGGGTGAAACTCAGGGCAGTGAGTAGAGAAAGATCCATGGAAGAAAGCGAGAAAGGAAGATACAGCTAAGAGGGAAGTCTGGTTGGGCTGTGAAGGACAGGAACAGCAGACTGCGGGCTGAACCTCCCTGGGAAGGTGGACTACTGAAGAACGTCAGTGATGACTGACCTGCAGGAGCTTTATTAAGGCCGTCTACAAAGGTCCTGTACTGGTAATCTTAGCTACTTGGGAGCCTGAGGCAGGAGGATTGCTGGAGCCTAGGTGTTTGAGGCCAGACTGGGTGACATAACAAGACTCCAAAAAAAGGACAGAAATAAAATATAAGAATCATTGGCAATGGGTATGATGCATTACAGAAATAAACATCTACAGAAACCAAATGGAAGTATATATTCCAGTACTCAGAATGAGATATAATGAGTTAAACCGGGGAAGTGAATCTGGGAATGGAAATAAGAGGTAAGCCTTAGAGAAACCGCCAGAAACTCGGGATTACCAGGCGTTAGCAGTGGGCCAGAGGGCGCTAGACGACTTGAAGAACGAACGCGTTTTGGATGGACAATGACATTTAGACCACAGGGCTCTTTGGAGCCTGAAGCTTCTCAGGAGCTGCACTTGAAGACATTGTGGTTGGCCATGGGAAAGTGACCTTGGCTTCGGGAACAGATTATGGAGTTGTGCACAGTTCTAGGAGTAGAGGAAGTGTCTCTTTTGGCGCTGGCAGGTACCAGTCCCCCATTTAGAGATCAGTGCTGCATTGTCTGTGCAGAGTCTGTGCTGCACTGAGCTGACCCCGAACGCTTTCGTAATTCAATGTATGGCAGAAACAGTCTCTAAACCCCTAAGTGCAGAGGGCATGAGACAAAGGGAGGAAGAGTTGGGACACGTTCACTCACAGTGATGATCAGCAAAGCTCCTACCCGAGAACGGGCTCTTCTCGTTTGCTTAAAATAAGTGTGCGCAGGGCCACGATTCAAGCCCAGGGCCACGATTCAAGCCCAGCACGGGGTTCGTGAGAACAGCACTGGGCGCCCTCGCTCAGGCTGCAGGCGTGGGTAGAAGTTTGGGCCCCGCAGCTTATCAGCCTCCACCCATCGCTCTGAGTCCGGGAGTTGTTAATCAAGATAGATGGCAGACTAGTTAATGCTGCTGTTAGAGAGACGTGGCAAAGATTAGGAGGTTATCAAGCAGATATAAACAGGAGCTGAGGATCCCTATCTAACATATGAAATTAACAACTAATAGGTATCTTTCTTTGATAGTTGGTTTGATTGAGTGCCTGTGGATAAAAGTCAACAAGTGAACAACTTGATTGTCTGCTGAATTAATAGAATGGGAGAACCTTAAATGGTTCTGAAAGCTAATTTAATTCAGAAACCTCGGTGAGGATCCAGCTCTTTTGTGAAACTAGTGAGTAAAACATTGGCAATTCATGCGGAATAAAAATGTGGACGTTCACTGCTTCTGTTCTGGAAATAAAAAAATCACGGGCAAAAATGGTCTTTTTAAAGGGTGTCATTAGACATACGAGTGTGTTCATATTACCCTCTAAATAAACACTGGAAGTTAAAATAAACGAAAACTGCCCTGAATTCCCCATAAGTCTACAGTCATTTCTGTCTTAGTCCTACTGCATTTGTCTTTAGGATGTTTTCATTTATTTGCATTTTCTTTCCTAGCAATCTACTTTTCCCTTTGTGGGCCCATGTACACTCCTGTCGCCCATCATGGACTTGGGTGCTGCAATCTGACCAGGCACACATGGACTCTGCTGGAGTGATAATCCCAGGACGTGGCCCCACAGTTCTATAGAACCCGCCACACTGAGCCACAGCCTGATCTCCACACTCTGCCCACTCTGGTCTCCCTCAGTTTCAAGGGCCCAGCTGCGGCCTCCCCTGGAAGCTGGGAATGCGCCCCCTGCCCCTCCAACACCTCCTCACGCAGATTCTCCTGGGTGTATCTAGCTCCTCCCCTGGGGAGCACTCCCAGCACCCTGCACCTCCCAGCTTCCACCCCACCGACTTGGCTTTCTCCCATCATGCTCCTCACCGCTGTGCACAGTGATGCAGGTCCTGCTGCCTAAGGACGAGAGGTCAGGGAGGAAGCACAGACCCAAACCAAGACTCACCTGGCCAGACCTACCGAGGCCGCCCAGGTTTCTGCAGAAACTGAACAGGCCAAAGTCCAGAGGCTGCTGGTCAGAGTCTCTCCTGCCCCATGGGGTCCCCGTCATGCTCTTCAGGAACATCTGGAAGAGACCCACCAGGCAAGGGCCTGCAGGACCTGGCCTCTCTGTCTTTCTTGTGGAAATTCCAAGCTCGCTGCACCAGCTGCCTTTCTATAACACCTTCTCTTCTACAAAAATCTGTAACTCCCTGTTTTCAGGTATGTTTAGTTAAAGCAAGCCTTTCCTCCCAGTGAAAGAATAACACAAATCATAATTCCCTGAAATTTCAACAGGAAATTCAAATTCCAGCTGGAACAATGTACAAGATGCCTTGAGAGAAGGAAAGAGGCCGCTTGAGCTTCTCGTGGGTCGCCAAGGGCTCCTTCCCCCTCCAAAAGAACCGGACCCAAATGTCCAGACACAGAGTTGTCCAGACACAGAGTTCCCCAGACCCTGATAATGCCCAGGCTGTCCTCACAGGGAAGGAGCACGGGCCTTGGTGGAGCAGCAATGCTTGGCACTCTGTGCTTGGCATGTATTAATCTGGCTTTACGTACTTACACCATCCCAGTTGGCTCATTTAGAAAATGGGTGTGAAGCCCAGCTCTCAGACCAGAGCAGTATCCTTGTGCTTCACCACTAGTTCCACGTGACATCACCATAGGGAATTCTCTGTCCTGGAAGTTGGGGAAGGAAGGTTCCAGGCCACAGCCCTCAGAAGTAACCGGCTGTCCCTAAGGCAAGTGGACAAGCTGTCTATAAATTGTCAGTGAACACATCCTAGAGAGACACCTGGGGACCAACACGCTGAAGTTAAGAAGGTCACCAAGCCATGAAGAGGGGCGAGCCGCGGGGTGGGGAACCTCTCACTAACAGCAAGACCCCTGTGGAACTCGGCTGCTCTGACTGCAGTGTGCTAACGGCGCTCTCTCCAAGAGGAGGCTTCTCACACAAAAGGAAATGTTAAAACATCTACCGAACTCTCTGAATTATAAGGGGATTTTTAACCAGAGATTTTAAACACTCACCAGAATCTTAGAATTGTAGACAAAAATAGGACTATAAACATAAAGATAGCTAGGCCTGGTGACTCATGTCTGTAATCCCAGCACTCAGGACACAGGCAGGAGGACTGCTGTGAGTCTGAGCCTGGCCTGGGCTACACAGTGAGCTCGAGGCCAACCTGAACTACAAAGCAGAGAGCCTGTCTCTAAAAAAGCTAAGAAAAAAATAAACAACAAAGATAAAAAACTAAGCCAGGGTAAATTAAACCAGGCTTTGTAGACACACACACCTGTAATATCTGCACTCTGGGAGGCTGAGGCAGCAGTGGTGCAGTTTTGAGCACAGTCTGGGCAATGTAGCAAGTTAATGATATATAAATATATATTGCTGGAGATGTACCTCATTGTCAAGGTCCTAAATGCAAGCTTCAGGAGAAGAAAGACAGAAAGGTAGAGAGAGAGAGAGAGAGAGGGAGAGGGAGAGAGAGAGAGAGAGAAAGAAAAAAATCTGACTCAATCCAGACATGGCACCAGAAAGTAATTGTGACATCCTGGGTTTGGGTGACTTTCAGTATAAAATGTGACCTTCTAATGGAAGCCACACATGTGTAAGTCAAATTTCCCTCAACTTACACATGTTGCATGTGTTGTAAAGGATTTGCCGTTTGAAGGACTCCACAACTCTTTCAAAAAAGAAGAGCTCCTTGATGAAACATGATATTCAAGATCTTTTTCAAACCGTGCGACTTTGCTAAAACAAGATGAGCCTGAAGGGAATAGTTTCTAATATAATATTCTAGTATAACCTGAAATTATTAAGGATCATTGGTTGAGGTATTTTACAAAAATATTGTCATTTTTCTGATTTATAAACACATTATAATTTAAGTCCACATCTCATTGAGATTATCACGGATATCTCAAAAATATAATCAACTTACAGCCTTCCTAGAGTTAACTAATAATTGTTATTATTACTAAATGAAGAACATTCCACGCAAGACGGTGCTGACTTCCCTGAAGTGCAGCCGACTCGCCAACCAGGACGTGACGAGTCGTTCCCCTGGATGGTCCTGCCCCAGGTCGGTGCTTGTGTCATTGACTAGAAGCTAACAGACACCGTGAAAGGAAGGCTGGGATCTACAGCACCGCCCCGCAGGCGCTGACGCTGAGTGCTCCGGGCTTCACACACCTGCACGAATTTCAAAGCGTGTGTTCAGCGTCCTTGACGCAGAGACCTCCTCGGCAAGGCAGAAGTTCTGAGGCCCTGCACCCGGCCAGCAGTCGTGACAGTGACGCGTTCTTCTCACCACCGTCCTGGTTTCCAGCCGGCCTGGGCCTGTGCGCGGCCTCCCGCCACGACGCCCCTTCCTCCAGCAGTCTCAGTGCAGTCTTTCCTTCTCTACAAGACGAGCTCTGGCTCTCCGATGCCTTGGACCATGGGCAGAGATCTCCGCCCTGCCCGCAAAGTGCTGTGGAAAATGTCGTTTTCCACGTAAGACTGAGCCCTCCGCATGCGGAGCTGCTGTGAGAAGCAGGGAGTTTAGGTCACACTGAGTACCTGGTCGTGCTCAGCAAAGCTCGCTACGGTCACCACCAGGACTCACGAGCGGCCTGAAGAGCAGAGCCCCAGGTCCCTGCTGTCCAGACTCCGTGACAAACAGCTCTGTCTCCGAGTGCCACGCCGTTGCAGGTGCTGCCGCGCAGGACGACAGCAGACGACGACAGCAGGCCCCGCAGCGTCGGCCGCGGCTTCCCAGACTCCGCTCCTTCCTCCTGGCACACGGACTGGGGACGCCTCCTGGGAGTCTCCGTCCTTCACCAGCTTTCCTGCCTCCAACCAGGGTCTCGGGTAGGCAGCCTTTCTCCGTTTATTCTTTCCCGAGGATAGGCTGACTCCGTCACAGGTACATTAGAGTCCCGCCATCTGTGTTAGTGGTTGATCTCACAGTCCCCCAACCAAACCCGCTCGCTCTCTCCGCCCCTGGATGTGCGCTCTCCTGTCCTGCTCCGGGAGGCTCCCTTACTGCTGCTTATGCGGCGGGATAAAGGTGTACAGAGAGGTAAGTAAGTTCCTCTGAGTAACACGGTAGGGGCGGGACAGGCTGTCCCAGCCCCCGCTGAGTCTCTACGACAGAGCACAGACAGTGCTTGGGTCCTGCCGGAGTTCCTAGAAGGCCCCTGCCCCCCCCCTGCTGAGGCCAGCAAGTGCGACCTCTGCACGTGCAGCCAGATTCCAAGTGGGCAGAAACCAGCCCACGCGGCAGCCGGACCTCCCCACCAAAAACGAGCAAAACAATAGAGCTGCTAGCTGCTCCATTTCTACGTGTGCAGCTCGCTGGCTCCTCCCCGTGACCTCCACTGGGCCGGAGGCTTTGCTCTCATTTCTGAAAACTGACGCGCTGTGCAGCGTCTCAGTAAGGAGGAAATTTGAGCAGCCACCGGGACAAGACTCAGCTGAGGCGTGCAGGGCCCTGCGGACGTTCCCACACCCAACCGAAGTGCAAGCCGGATTGAATCCCAAGCCTCGACCTCCACATTTTATTTCTGAATGTCCATTGTACCTGTTTGTAGTGTGCACTGGTCATGCTCACTCGGAGGCGCTGGCGCAGGACATAAATTTCAGTGGGTGTAAATGAGGTCAATACTGGTGCCCTTTGAACACAACTCCACCTTCCACACTCTCAAGGCCTCTAAGGCATCTCAAAAGTTCCCTGGGAAAAGAAACACGGGCCGCAGCTTCGGACGGGCTGGAAACCCAGCCGGAAGGCCCTGCTTGGCTTTCGAGCTTTGAAAAGCCAATTCCACTAAATAAAACCTTCACTTTGTGTGTATGTGTGGAGGTGATTAGTCCTTTACAGTGGAAGCCCTGCCTGGGACACATTCCTTAATACATTTTTTTCACATGCATGATGTCTTTCCACAATTTATTGCCACATTTTATTAAACTCTTGTTACCTAGCGTGTAATTGGAATCACCACTGATACATGAAACACGAGTATACAAATCTGAAACAGAGTGGAGGGAGGTCAGAGGAGAAACGCAAAGCCCACTCCCAAGTGGGGAGCCTGCAGGCCGCGGAGTTAGGGCCGTGGCACCCCAGCCCACAGCGGCTGCCCCAGAGAGCGCTGGTCTGGGACCCACGTCCGTGCAGCTCCCTGTGAGCAGGGAGTGGTCTGCACAGACGGAGCAAATAAGGGAGAAAAGGCCTGCCCCTCGGCGCCTTCGCGGGTTCTGAAATTTCCCTGGGCTTCATCCCGAATTCCTCCGCTGCTGCCGCTCACAAGGCCACGCTGATTCCTGCCGGGTGGGGGCCCCGATGCCACAGCACCCTCTCCTGTGTCACCCCAGGAAAGGGACTTCTTTGTCTCCATCTTCCAGCTGCTCACACGGCCTGATATAATCTCTAAGACAAAAAAGAAAAGAAGAAAAGGTTTAGAAATGAAAAGACTGATATACAGCAAAGCAGATGGGGAGCTTTTTAAAAACACTATTAAATAAAACATTAAGGAGCTTGTTAGGAGCCCATGGAATCTCTCATAAGCAAAATTAGGCCTCGAGCTCCTTTTGTGAAATAACGTTTCCTTTGGAGGCTCAGCTTTTTAGAATATTTTTCTGAACTACTGTCTCCCTTCTTTCATCTCCAGATTATAGCCTTATTTTCACCCTGGAGCATTATATCTATTTCAGGTACATTCCAAGGCCACCCTGGAAATTTCACAGTAAGGACATTGTTACCTGTAGACAGAAAATATTACACTGCTTTTACTGAGAGATGGGAAAAGAGCAACAAAAAAAAAAA